>JAOWBJ010126388.1:0-13154 GCA_028566335.1 Monarda citriodora | reverse complement strand
TGATACGAAGTATATGTTATTGTACATGATATAGAAGTATATGTAAGTTTCAAGTATCCTTTGAGCGATCTTAATAGAGAACGGTGAGTTTCTTAATGATTTTGTAGGGCTAAATGTTGGTTGACTGATTTTTTTTGGATGATGTTTATGTGGTATTATTAGGTTAATGTGGTTTGTAGCTGAATGGATGGAACAATTTAGGGGACTATTGCCAATCTAAGGTTACTTTTAAATCAATGAGATAATTGCATCTGCATGTCTGTGCAATCCCATATTTTATTTATTTATTTTTTGAATAAGTTCAACAATAAACTTAGAGGTCGTGTAATAGGGGACTTTAATTCAGAACCTTTGGTCCGTTAATCCTTACTACTAGATCAACTCACGCACGCCCATGCAATCCCATATGAATTAACAACATGTCATCTACTACTACCTACATCTCATTATATTAGTATCATTTGGGGTTTGCACGTCGACTAAGAAAAATGAGATGTGTTGTAATTAATTTTGAGGGGAGAGAGTTAATTGTAGCCGCATATTTTTTTTGTCATTTTTGGAAATGAGACTAATGAATGAGATAGACCAAAATGAAAAGTGGAACTAATTTAATAAGATGTGGTAGTATAATTGAAATGAAGTATGCTGTTGATTTTTTCCAACTATTTTGATATTTCCAAATCATATTTAGCCATTTTAGTTTTAATTCTAGACTACTTTGTGTCTGCGAACTTTCAAAACAATTCTTAGTTGTGGATTAATAATAGTTTCTATTTTCACGACATCATTTGATGATAGTCGCATTGAATGTTATTATAATATCAATCTAAACCAAATATATATACTACTTTTAATCATCTGGTAAATTGCCAAAGAACAACTTTTTCAGCATCTTGAAATCCCACTTCTCGAAAATCTTCCTCTCAACCAAGAATAACTAAAATCTACACGAGAATGAAGATGAGCAAATTGCAAAACTAAAACTGATTCTATAGGCACTTCATGATGGCAAGAATCATCACATAATACAAATTGCTACTCACGAAATTTATTTACAAAGAAATGTTTAATTTATTGCTATATTTGTCATAAAAAGAATGATCACTTCCGATTACCAATTCCAATATCCTCTTCTCCCCTGCACTTCACACATTCCCATCAAAGAAAGAAGACTGCTCGTTCAGTACATTCAACTGAGCAAGTATTTTAGCAGCCAAAGATTTAGTATTACTGCTTCCTCTCTGAGTAATATCCACCAGTGACATCTGTGCTGATTTCCCATACTTATTCTTGAATTCCACAACCCTAAATATCCTTTGCAATGCTCCTAATGTTTTCTCCTGCAGGCTGATGCTTGAAGAATTCAACAGCTTGATTATCGGAGCCATCGCGCCGGCTTCCTCCAGCGCCTTGCATCCGTTTTGCAGCTGCACGCCTTCGATCAGGGTCAAGATTGCATCCAACGAGGCTTCGCAGACTCGGGCGTCTTTTTCCCCGAGCAGAATCACAAGCGGTCCCACGGCTCTCGCTTCCACGAGGCAGAAAGATGCTTCGGTGCTGCAGATTCCTGCATGCACAGCGCAGATGTTTTCAGAAGTTGCGAAGCAGCAGCCAAGAAATCGATTGGTCGTGACTGGTATGGTCAAGTTCTTAGAACTTTCTGATAACTGCTTCAATGAAATGGCTGCATTTCTCTTTGTGGAAGCTGTTCCAGAGGCTAACAGTTTCACTAGAACCGGGATGAGTTCCGCTTCGGCCACTCTCTTCTGCCATTCGAGATTTGATGAGACTGTGTATCGACATAGGGCTCCAGAAGCGTTTTCGATCACATCTTTCCCGTGAGAAGCATGGAGGTTCTTCAGACAGTCGAAGATCACTTCGAGTGCGCTGCAGTCTGAAAGATCTTGAGACATCTGACAAGTATGTGGGAGGTGAGAGATGACTCCCATGGCAGCAGCCTTTTCGTCTTCATTCTCAGAAGTTTTGATGATTTTGACTAGTGTTGTTATGCACTTTTTGTTTACATGCTCCTCAAAAGTCGGATGATCACCATCTTCGAACAAACAGTATAGCAGTATCACGGCATTCGCCCTCACAACAAGATCATCGACCTCGCACAATTGGACCAGTATTTTCACAGCAGAGATCTGTTCAAATGGCAGTACATATTTTAATTTGAAGGATGATTTGTTGAAGCAGCATAAAGTCGAAACTGGATGCTTCGTTACCTGTCTCAAATCCCTCCTTATGTCGAAACCAGAAGGCGGTTTGCACAAGGCGTTGAAGGTGAAGAGAAGCACCTCCTGAGTATCAGGTCCATTGAATGAAACAAGAGAAAACAGTTTGAAAACATCTTCTTCGGTTTCCAGAAGTCGAATCCGATCCTCGGAAGCCTCAGGGGACGCAGCGGCCACTGCTAGATTCATGATCGTCTTCGCCACGTTAAGGCGCAACCCAGTCAAAGCGTGAGAAAAGAGCAGTCTGAATAGCACGCCTTTAGCTCCTTCTCTGATCAACTGCAAGCCGTTTGATGCAACACTAGATAAGTTCTCTAGAGCTCTAACAGCAACCGATTTAACCTCCGTTTCTTTGAGCTGGAGCATCCGAAGAAGAGGCTTCAGCGCTCCGTCTCTAGACAGACACTCCTTGTCGTGATCGGTCAGCTCAAGATCGGCTAATGTCTCTGCCATGACCACTTGCACGGCCGCAGGCCCTGTATGTGTATTCGCACATAAAAATTACATTTCACAGTTTCTAGCAGACTACTGTGGAGGCGTAAGTAAAATACCTTCAAAGAGACGATGCAGAAGAGGCTCGAAGAATTTCGCCCTCGCCATTTGCACGACGTTCTCGTCGAGGAAAGCGAGACTATCCAGAAGCTCTTGGGCGTATCTTGAAGCTCGAGCATCGTCGCTGTTTGATAAGGTGACGAGAAGAAGGATGCCGCCCTGCGCTTCTCCGATCAGATTACGGACATTTACGATCCTAGAAAGTTCCAGAAGCAACTGCAATGCCAACATGCTTTCTTCGACTTTCCTTGCAAGTGAGCAAACGGCATACCTTATGCTGTCACTGGAGTTAGCAATCCCCTCCTGAAAATAAGTAAGTTTTCCCAAAAATTAATCTGAATATCAGTTGTTGAATGGAAATATGTGTATTGATATCTGATTTTACCTTGTTATCATCACTATCTTTTGCTAGGGAGCAGAGAATGGATAAAGCATGGAGTCTTATCTCACTGTTTTTAGCAGGGAGAAGAGCCACGATGATCGGTATGTATTCCTCCATAACCACCCATTCTCTATGCAGCTCGCTTTTCTCACACAACTCGTCGAGCTTCTTCAAAGAATGAAGGACCTCTTCCTCGTCGCTCGACTGAATCTCGAGCTTCATCAAAGCGATGGTGATCATGGTGTTCCGATTCTTCCACTCTTCGATGGATTGTCGAAGAGTTCTATTAGGCCTCAGAGACAGTTTTGTCAAAGGTGCCTTAGTCAAGGGGCAGAATCCATTCCCCGAGTTTAGCCATCTTTCAATGGCTTCTCTCTCGAAGGTATAACCCGAAGACGTCTCGACTGGATCTCTCATTATATCGGCAGTAATCGGGCAGTAGAACGATTGGAGCGGCTCGTGCAGCTGTCGACCTAGAGAGTTGCGTTTGGTGAAGTATTTCATCTCCTTCTCCTTGGGAGTGGTGACAACATCTGCATTCTCCAGCAGCAGCACGATCTGCTCCATTCGTAGTGCCTCGTTTCTCGACTCGATTTTCGCTATCGCGGCCTTGAAATCCTCAAACTCCGTCTTCAGATCGTGTTCTTCACACGAGATGCCTGCGCATTCAGCGATCAGGATGAGGAGATTGCTGGCAAAGGATCGATCCGTAGTCCTGTCCTCGACTCCGGCTTCGATCTTCGCCAGTATCTCCTCCTCTGTTGCGGAGACTCGATACCGAGCCTCCTCCATGCTCTTGCAGAGCTTCAGAAGCCATTGATTTGTTTGCGAGGAGACATCCAGAGATTCCAAAGGGAAAACCGCCATGGCTTGGCTGAAACCCTTGCTGCTGCTCTCCAACTTCTCCACGAACCTCTTGCAGCTTAAAAGGAGGTAAATTCTGTTTCCATTGATGCAATCTGAAGCAAGCTTCTTAGCTAATTCGACCTCCGATTCAACTGATTCGAGAGCCTGATTCAAGTTGTCCAAGTTTTTCACTTTGAATTTGGAGAGCTCTTGCAGGAAAATCGCGGTTTTCTCCATTAAAGCTGAGAATTTCCTGAAATTCTCCTTCTGCACCAACGCTTCTCGCGCTAACCTTACTGCTTCGAGTACGGATCGAGCTGTATCGAGAAGAGGCGTGTGGTTTTCCATGGCGGCGAAATCTTGTGTGTATTTCTTTTAAAAACTTTTTGGTTCCGTCACAGAGAACAGACCAGAGCGTCTATGGCGAACTGAGAAATTGTGATTACGCGGTTTTGAAGTATTCAGTATTGACTATGAAGTGTGGAGTCAACGTTGGAGTAAACGGTGACGTGGCTCTCTTTGACGCCGTGCTCACTATGGCGCCAAAAGTGATGCGACTTGCCGTCCGACCGACTCGGGCGATTTTTGTAAATTCACCGTTTCCTTTTAATTTTATTTTTTTTAGTCTTTATTTATAACCGGGCCGCGGCTAGCAGGACTCGAACTCGGAAACTTTTTCAGTCACAAGCTCTACCCGCTATCATCCGGCCAAAACATGCACACTTACTTTTAATTTTATTTGGCATTTGTAGTTTATGTTCAACTTGGAATTTTTTTCGATTTATAACATCAAATTTAATTTATTATTTTAATAAATGAACCTTACATGTGTGTATATATATATGAAACAAATCAAGTGAAACACTTAAGTTGTGTGAAACATAGAAACCAATCTTATCCATTCATTTAATATTAATTAACGGTTGAGATTAAATCAGATCTAATGATTTATTTTATTTTTTTAATTAATCACATTTATCTGTTAAAATATAGGGATAAATATGTCTTTTTAATTACTATATCTTAACCGTTAGCATCGTGTTTTACATGAATTACAGATTATGCAGATTCTGTTTTAAGAGACGCAGAACTCGAAGAATTCTTTTCTATAAAATATCGATCTTGTATAGATGTTGGATTCCAAAGAAATTTCGAAAATTGAGATGAATTACTGTTGATGAACTTGAAGAAATTAATCCAGATTTTTTAAAGTTGTTTGTAATTCTAGATTTTTGAAAATTGTTTGTTTTCAAGGAGTGATTTAGATAAGGTAATGTGTAAACGTCGATGTGAAGACATTTTGTTGTTGATTTTGCCGAGCGGATTTTGTAATTGAGATATCCACATAATTTTTCGATGTTCATTGCTATGTAAAACCCAGAAAAAAATTTCAAAATTCTTTTTTTTTTCTTTGTTTATTATCTGAATGCTCCCAAGATGTATAATTATTCGAAATTCAATGCAAATCTTGTTTTATATCATTATTGTTGTATTTTATATCACTTGTGTTCCTTTTACTGTCACTTGTGTTGTTAAAAGTAATTTAATTGGTTTTTACAATTATGGAGTTTTAGAAAAGATTTATTGATTGTAGTTTAAATAAATGATTGTAGTTTAAATGAATATGTTATGAAATCAAGAACTTAACGAAGTTTCAATTAGATATTATTATTGTAGTTTAAATGAATGTGATATGAAATTTAAGTAAATGTGATTGAAAATTCTTTATATGTGATACTAAAATAAACAATTGTCGTGTAGGACTCTAACATTCTCCTTCATTTTCTCCCCCTTCTCCGACTTCATCAATTCCTGCAAGGACTTGACCGTTTCGCTCTTCGTGAACACGCCTCCGTTAACCCTTACGCCGATCTTCCACGACTCCTGCACCATTCTGCTGTTCAGCTTCTGATCCCCGAAGAACGGCCGGCAAATCAACGGCACGCAGCTTGAGATGCTCTCCAGAATGGAGTTCCAGCCACAGTGAGTGACGAACACACCGACGCTCTCGTGCGCGAGAACCTGCGGCTGCGGCGCCCATGGCACGATCTTTCCGAACTCCTCGGTGTGCTCGAGGAATCCGGCGGGGAGGGATCTCTTCGCCTCGTCTTTCAGCGACCAGAGGAATGGGAATCGGCACGATTCTAGGGCCCCGGCCAGCGCCGCCAGCTCGTTTTCCGGCGGCGTGACCACGGTGCCGAAGCTGATGTAGACCACCGAATTAGGGCTCTTCTGTTTCCGCAGCCACGATAGGCACCCTGATCTGTCGTCGACGGCGGCGCGTGCTGGGGACGCGAGGATTGAAGGGCCGACGTTGAGGAAATGTTTGAATTTCGATTTCAGGTCTTTCGTGATGATCGGGTCGATTTCTTCGAAGGAATTCAAAACGACGGCGGTGGATCTCGGCAGCTGCTCCACCATTTTGTTGATCGTGATCGCAAGCGGCGACGGGCTGTTGTCCAAGAAGACCTCCGGCGGAAGATCGCTCGTCGTTGCCATTTCCAATCCTGGGATAAACGACAGCGTTTTCTCGTGCTTATCTGTTTCTGCAACATCACGCATTTCGTCAAACACTTTGCATACTCAAAAGAATAAAAATAATATAAAACTCAGCATCAATTTAATCAATCAATTACCTGCTGATTGAATTGCTTTCACGATTTCATCTGTGTACATGTGAGAGGAGAGAGAGCACGAAGCAGCAGTCCAGAAGGGCACCCATGGCACCCCTCTCTTCTCCGCCATGTCACAAGCAAACCACAAGAAAGCATCAGTTATCAAGCAGCAGATTTTGAGGCCACTTTTCTGTTCCGCCTCTTCTAGAACCTTCTCGAAGTTTCCCGGCGAGGCCTTGAGGAATAACCCGACCGCCTCAAAGTGCGATCCGGTAAAGACCTCGTCACGAGGCGTCCCATCCCAAACTTCGTGGGCTTGTATATTTTTGTATGTTTCCGAAACACGAGAATCAAAAAGTGTAGCATTAGAAGTTGCGCTATTAAAGAAGGTGAAAAGAGCTCCCGGTGCAGAGACGGCGAGCCTCTGCACCAGGGCTAGTAGAGGCGGAGCGTGTGTTCCGAAAGGGAATGCTAGAACGCCAATGTGCAATTGAAAAACCATGATTCGATTTTGATTTAGGACAAAGGCACCTTGAGAAATGAAAGAGGCTTGAAGATTAATGTACATTTATAGCATATTGTAGCCAGGCCACCACCAAGAATTTTGTGATGTGCAAGAGAATTAGTCATCAACTAACTCGTGGCGATCTACTCACCTTTCAATGGGGGAGTAGAAGTTGTTACTTGCATTGGTGTTTTATTTATTAATTTTGTTTTTGAGATAACAAATTAGCTAAAGGTACCTAAGATCTTGCATATCCGCGAGTTACGATGATTTAGAATTAGATCTGATCAGCACTAACCACTAATCATTTTTAGCATTTGAGGAAATTTTAAATTTAGGAGATACAACTCGAGTTTTTCAACTGAAATTCGAGGGTGGTTGACTAAGTTAATAAGCAATTCTAATTTTATATTTAAAAATATTTTTAACAATTTATAAACAACTTTAAATTTTTTATATAAATTTATTAAACACTTCCTTCAAACTCCAGTCCACCAACCGCCATTCATCATCTCATGCCAACCAACTTTCAATCCTCATGCCTACTGCACCAATCCTCTCATAAATCATTCATAATATCAATTAAAATCTGGAACCTATTGCTATGTAGTATAATAAATATGTCACGGCACTCAAAATTATCCGTATATTTTATTAAAGATTATAGATTGTATTACAAGTGGAGAGGAATGTTTTTCCATACAGAACATACTTAATATGTCATGATTAATGTAATGATGATATATTTAAGAATAATTAACATAAATATATACTGATCGATCTTATTTTTGTAAAAAAGAAAAGAAAGCAAGAAGTTTAAAGTACACAAGGAATTACGTGGTTCGATCTATTGAGATAGATCTACGTTCACAGGAGAAAATGGGGATTTATGCTTTATTAGTTATGGGATGCAAGAATACAAGAGTTTTCGATCCTCTCTTAATCTATCCTAACATCTATTTATAGATATGTGGTTGGAGTTTGACTTTAATACAAAGTCTTATCCTATAAGGACTTCGAGTTGTAGTCGGCTTTGAAGTCTTCGTTGGTTGGGGCCGAACTGATCTGGGCCAAGCTTGTATGTGGGACCATTTATATTGGGCCTATTGCTTGGGCCCAGTGGTTGGGCCGTATCCTATCACATCCCCTCCAAAAAAAGAGAGGTAGAGACGATGTTTTATTGCTTTGTAGGATAGCTGAGCAGGCTGGTTGTGCAGAAGTGCATTGCTCCGTTGAATAGAGAGATGGATGAAGTTAAACGCATACCTCCTCATCTAGGGGCCGATGTGAGTTTGAGAGTTCTTTGCCCCGCCAAATATGGAGATTGACGAAGTCAATCGCGTACCGCCTCGTCTAGGGACGATGTGATTTTAAACCTTGTGTTCCCAGACCAAATAGGGAGATTGACGAAGTCAATCGCATACCGCCTCGTCTAGGGACGAGGTGATTTGAAAGTCTGCATTGCTATGCTAAATAGAGAGATTGACGAAGTCAATTGCATACCGCCTCGTCTAGGGATGGGATGATTTTAAAGTTTGCATTGCCCCGCCAAATAGGAAGATTGACGAAGTCAATCGCATACCGCCTCGTCTACGGACGAGGTGATTTTAAAGTTGCGTTGCCCTGTCTAATAGGGAGATTGACGAACTCAAGCGCATACCGCCTCGTCTAGGGACGAGGTGATTAGAAAGTTTGCATTGCTTTGCCAAATAGAGAGATTGACAAAGTCAATCGCATACCGCCTCGTCTAGGGATGAGGTGATTTTAAAGTTTGTGTTCCTCGCCAAATAGGGAGATTAATGAAGTTAATCGCATACCGCATCGTCTAGGGACAAGACGATTTCAGAGTTTGCGTTGCCCCGCCAAATAGAGCGATTGACGAAGTTATTTGGATACCGCCTCATCTAAGAACGAGTTGAATGTGTAACGTCTACCGAGGTGTGTCGTGGAGTGTGTTAGTTACTTTAATTAAATGCGTTTTTTCGGGTCCCAATAAAGTAGGGTATGATTTCGACACGTCTAGGTGAATCGTCGCCTTAAATCGAACAAAACTTATGGGATACACCTCATTCTTCATTCTGCACATACTGCATTTGAGAGAAAAATCAAAAAATCCTCAAAAAGCTTCAAACAATTTTGGCAGTTTCCGACTGCGATTTCCGAGTTCTGACTGTCTGCTTAGGGTTCCTTCCCTTTTTTATTCAAACTAAGTAAGTTTCGATGCCTTTTTCTTCTAGTATGTCTGTTAACTCCGGGAAGGGCAACGGTTCTCCGATGGTTGAGGTGCTAGAGATAGAAAGTAGGTATGTAGATATAGAATGTTTTTCCGTCGGTTCGACGGTGTTTAGGGTTATTAACGCCTGTTTTTTCCCCATGTTGTCTCGTTGGGGAACATGGAGGGGTTTGAAACCCTTTTAACTGCACTTGCGGTACAAGGACTTGCCCATAGGTATTTCTTTCCCTCCGCCGTAGATCTAGTCGTCCCCTTGCCAGGGGATATGCTTGTTCTCCTCTGGTGGGGTTTTTTACTATCTATGAAGATTGCCTTAAGTGCGGTCTTGGTATCCCTCTGCATGCTGTTTTTCCGAGCTGCAGAGGAAATTTCTTTTGGCCTTTGGTCAAATCACTCCGAACTCCATTAGGTTGCTAGTCTGCCTAGGGGTCGAGGCTTTTCGCCGAAGTTAACCTTTGACCTTGAACCTTGTCCTTAGATTTTTCCAATTTAAGAGTGCTGGAGGTGGTTTTATCTCACTCCCTGTGTGGCCATTAAGGTCTGGAGGAGGTCAAAATATCCGAACTGGTAGAAGAAATACTTCTTCAGTCAGTTTGACGATCATGGAGGACGGAGAAGATAGATCACCTTGGGATTCCGGATCAGGGTGATCCTTGTGCTCGCTAATCGAGATCACAGAGGAGTACTCTGAGGACGAGCTTGCTAAGGCAGGGATTAGTCCGTTTGATCCTTCAACCGTGAGGGAGGGTGATTGGGGTGAGATATTTTTACTTCTTCACTTATGGAGTTTATTCTTTTGCTAACCTCTTCTTTTGTTTTCCTTCTGTACAGTGGCTCATCTTTTGCCCTCCGGCAAGTCAAAAAAGAGGCTGGGGTCGTCGTCGGCCGTCATTACCGGCCTCTTCCAATGATGGGGCGAAAAAATCCCCAGTTCGACGCAGAAGCTGTGCGGGGAGGCGATCACGGCATGAGTCCTGTTCAATGGGTGCTACCTCTAGTATGATATCTCCGGGTTCAGACAGGTGAGCGGATTTGAGTTGTTGTATAGAATTTGAGGGTTAACTCGGGCAAGCGGGGCTGGGTCGGCGACATCCTGCACCTGGCGTTATAGAAATTGAGAGATAGTGAAGGGCTTTGAGAGCGCCGATAACTATGCTGGCGCCTATGAATGAGTATACGTGATGGACAATGCGAAATCGATCTCATCAACAACGACTGCGCGAGCTGCGCGAAGACCGTCATCGACAATGTGAAATCATAATGCCACACCGCAATCTCGACAGAGATATACCTCCAGTCTTGCTACATTAGAATTGTGTTTCTGTTTTTTAAAATTGATTCAAGATTTAACTACAGTTGAAACCGTAGTCTATTGTGTACCAATGACTACGGTTTTAAATCAAAAAGCGTAGTCTTAAATAACCATAGACTACGGTTTTGAAATGTATAGATTACGGTTAAAAAATCGTAGTATACAATACATCATAGACTATGGTTTTTTTTCTATCAAAAAGCGTAGTCTTAGATCACCATAGACTACGGATTTAAATAAATAAACTACGGTTAAAAATGTAGTCTATAATAGTAGGTTATAGACTTTGGTTTTTAATCAAAAACTGTAGTTTTAGATAACCATAGACTGCAGTTTTAAATGCATAGACTACACCACTTATCTCTACCGTTTTTATTTTACATAGACTACGATAACCATAGTTTATGAGTGTTTTTGTTGTATTGAAAGTAAGAGAAATAAAAGAAAATCACGGTAGAAAGGTTTGTCATTTCTAAACAAAGTTGGTGTTTTTAGGTAAAAGTATTTACTAAGGTACTATAAACCCAAATACTAGTTACTCCTTAGGTTTCGGCCGATGCGGCCTATTTGTTTTTTTATTTTTTGGTATGTATTTTTATCGAAGTTTAGTATAAGTTTTATAAAGTTTTTTTTTTACGAGATACTATAATATTGTAAAATTTGTATTAAGTTTCAGTGGAAATTCATGCCAAAAAAGTCAAAAAATAAACAGACCGTATCGGTTGGAACGGAAGGAGGACATGCATAAAAAAAATATAAAAATTACACATTTGATTGAAGTTTCGCCTCTTCAGAACTTGTCATGCAGGTCATTTATTCGCTTTCGTGACCCACTCCTCAATCTTGATTCACTATGCAAAAGAAAAACATAGGTGATCACTCATTACGCAAATTTCAAGGAAATCGGAGTTCTGACGGCACGCTTCGACGACCGCCAAATTAGGGCTCCTTGAGCGTAGGTGAGATTGGTGGGGCCATTTCTCGAGATGTTTATCTGGTACGTCTTCGTTTCGTTCACTTTGCTAAACCAGAGATCAGCTGGCCCCACGCTTATGCCGATAGGTACAGCGCCGTGAAAGTCTATCACGCTCTCATACTTGGCATTCTCCTCACCCACATTCGTCAGTGTCCTCGTGAACGTCACAGACGAAGACGTCGATGACCCAAGATCGAACACGATCGACGGGTAGTTCAGCTGCCCTTCCGGTATGCTCGTCACGCTCGCGCACGTCACCGGCTGCTGCACGATCACCTGAACCTCCTGGTCGGTGTAGTTCAGGCCGCATAGGTACGGAATGTAGTCTTCTGGTTTTAGGTCGTAGATGAGACCCGGATCGTTCGCGCCTGAAGGGTTGACGTGGCCTGCTCCGACGGCGAAAATGGTGGCGGTCTGGTTTGTCTCGTCGACGATGGGTTCTTGGCCGAGGTTGATCTGGGTTGCTGACGTCATGATGGCTGATTTGATCGCGGCGGGGGACCAATCAGGATGAGCGCTCTTGATCAGCGCTGCGATTCCGGAGAGGTGGGGGCAGGACATGGAGGTGCCGGAGACCATGTTGAAGCTCGCCTTCTCGTTGGTGACGTTGTCGACGGACACCGGCCATGCTGCAAGGATGCTGACACCGGGGCCGATGATGTCGGGTTTTAGGATTCCTGGGCTGGCCAAGCTTGGACCTCTGGAGGAGAAGGACGCCACTGCCGGAGCTACTGGGTTGCCGATGACAGTGCCTTTGAAGGCGATGGTTGCGGTGGGGGATGCGGTTGAGTTTATGTATGCTTTGATCTTCTGTCCGGCGTCGAAGCTTACGTGCGTCGCCGGAAGGACGTGAGGGTCGGCTATGGTGCCGAACGCGTCAAGCTCGTCGTTCATCAGAATCATGGCGGCGCCACCGGCGTCCTTGACTGTCTGGCCCTTGGCGATTCTTGCTATCCCGCCGCCCCTCTGGCAGAGGACGACTTTGCCGGCGACGTCGAGGTTGGCTAACGCGCCGGGCCCACATAGCCCGGCGGTGTCATTTCCGCCGGTGCCGGCGTCGACTAGAGGAAGGAATTTGCCGGATGGAAAATCGGTGGGCTGGAAGAGAGATTCGCCGTCGTATGTGGCTGAGTTTCCTAGCATTGCTGTAGCTACTATATTTCTATCAATGGTGCTAGCTCCGACTGTGAGAATCCATGGAGCTTCGTTCGAACATGAAGAACTGTTCGGCCCAGAGTTTCCGGCGGAGGCGCTGACGAAAATACCCTTTTGAGTAGCTGCAAAAGCGCCGATAGCAATACCGTCGGCGTAGAAATCGATGGAAGCTCCGCCAAGAGACAGGGAAAGAACGTCGACACCATCATCAATTGCGGCGTCCATAGCCGCCAGAATATCAGTCTCAGCACAACCATCGGCGGCGCAAACTTTGTACATGGCGAGATGGGCGCGCGGCGCGATTCCCACGGCCGTGCCGTTAGCCATTCCGAAAACGGCGG
>JAOWBJ010126283.1:0-13157 GCA_028566335.1 Monarda citriodora | reverse complement strand
CCCTTGACAAAACCAAGGGCCGAAATTCTCGAACTTCATCCGGCGATGTTCGAGAAACCCAAACCCATGACGAAGTCAGCCGCACGCCGGAATCAAGACAAATACTGCTTCTTCCATGAAGACCATGGTCATGATACGGAAGAATGCCGTAATCTCGCGGCCGACATTGACGCCCTTGTCAAGGCAGTAGCGTTGAAGAAGTACCAAGACCGGCAACAACAAGCCGGCAAGAAGAGACAGGGGAAGTCCGTCTGTGCTCCCCCCAACGACAAAAAATAAAAGTAGCTGGATCCCAAAGGGGACAACGACGAACTCCAGTATGACGGAGTTATACAGACGATCGATGCCCTTCCAGTCGGAAAGACAAAGTCGTCTGTCAAGGCGGAGTCGAGAAGCTCTAACCGAGAAGAGCCAACTCACAAACGATTGAAAAAAGAGGAAGTCATAACTTTCTCCGATGCTGATCCGGTGCCGGCCATTTCGCCGTACCAAGATGCCATCATCATCCAAGCCGTAGTGGTGAACAAGCTCATCCACAGAGTTTTTGTGGACACAGGAGCTTCGATTAGCATTCTTTTTAAAGAATGTTTTGACAAGATGGAGATTGATCCGGCTAGAATGAATCCGGCCCCACTCCCTTTGAAAAACTTTGCCCAAGAAGACATGAGTCCGGAGTGAGTGATCAGCCTTCCCATTACTGTCGAGAAGGCACCCACAAGTGCCACTACGGTCATCGAGTTTTTTGCAGTAAAAGCTCGATCCCCGTATAACATCATTCTCGGACGCGACTGGCTCAATTCTGTCCGGGCTGTATGCTCCACATACCACTTGATGGTGAAGTTCCCCACCAGAGGCAGAATCGCCACCATCCGAGGTGATCAAAAGAGGGCCAAGGAATGCATGCATGTGGCCCTCAAAAAAGCTGAACCACCAGTTCGGCACTATCAGGCATAACAATCACAGTACCCTGAGGAGTTGGAAGAGAAACAGCCGGGACCGAACTCCATGGAAGTACAACTATCCGAAGACGATCCATCCCGGACTATCAAGGTTGGCTTTGCTGGAACAATCCATTTCCGAAATCAAGTTATCCAACTCCTCAGGACCTACCGAGACGTCTTTGCATGGTCTCCACTGGATATGACTGGCGTATCACCGGACTTGATCACACATTGCTTAAACATCGATCCCTCAGTCCGGCCAGTTAGACAGAAGCAAAGACTCTTTGCCGCATAACGAAATCAAGTCATCCACGACGAAGTCCGTCAGTTGCTCAATGCTGGAGTGCTTTTTGAAATGAAGTATCCGACTTGGATAGCCAATCCAGTAATGATCAAGAAAAAAGAAGGGGGATGGCAGATGTGCATAGATTACACTGATCTAAACAAGCACTGTCCGGAAGATTGTTACCCACTTCCTAACATAGATAAGAAAGTCGAAGCCTTAGTCGGCTTCGAAATTTTTAGTTTTCTTGATCTGTACTTCCGGCAGCACATCGGTAAAACTGTTAAAGTCTATGTCGATGATATCGTGTTAAAACCAAAAGCATTTCTGAATGCGTGGATGACTTATAAACAACACTTGACATACTTCGGCATGCTAATCTCAAACTCAACCCCCAGAAATGCACATTTTTTGTGGACTCTGGAAAATTTTTGGGGTGTTGGGTATCCAAAGAAGGACTCAAAGCCAATCCGGCCAAAGTCCAAGTAGTTCAAAACATGGCAATGCCAAACTCCATCCACGATGTGCAACGATTGACTGGATGCTTAGCCGCACTAAACCGCTTCCTCTCTCAAGCGGCGGAGAAGCAGCTACCATTCTTCAAAGTATTGAAGAAGGCCCCGAAGTTCGAGTGGGGAGGAGTGCAAAAGAAAGCATTTGAAGAACTTCAAAAGTACTTAGCCGAACTCCCTACACTGTCCGTACCAAAGGAGGCCGAAGCTCTTTCATTATATTTAGCCGCTTCGGATGAAACAGTTAGCGCAATACTAGTCCGTGATGACGGACGACGACAGTACCCCATTTACTTCAAAAGCCGAGCACTTAGGGGTCCGGAAACTTGCTATCAGCCATTGGAGAAGGTAGCATTAGCCTTGGTGAATGTGGCAAGAAGGTTACGGCCATACTTTTATGCTCACACAATACAGGTCCTCACTGACCTTCCGCTCCGGCAAGTATTAACTAAGCCCGATGCATCAGGAAGGATAGCAAAGTGGGCCATAGAATTGGGAGAGCATTCCATTGAGTATCTGCCCCGAAAAGAGATAAAAAGAAAAGCCTTGGCTGATTTCTTGGTCGAGGCCAAATTCGATCCAGTCACCCCGGCGGATACCGAAATGGCCGAACAAACACCCAAAGCTCCCGAAAAAGAACCCTAAGATTGTTGGATGGGGTATGTGGATGGTGCACCCGACAAGACTGTAAGTGAAGTTGACATACTACTAATCGCACCAGATGGGCACGAAGTGAGTTATTCACTCCGGTATAAATTCCCAACCACAAACAACAAAGCAGAGTACGAAGCTCTTCTTGCCGGAATTCGACTAGCTCAGAGCCTCAATGTCCAATCCATCAAAGTCCATAGTGATTCACAAGTGGTAGTGGGTCACATAATCGGCTCGAGCGAAGCCCGTGGAGAAAAAAATGAAGAAATATTTGGAAAAAGTACGAAGTCTCCAACACAGTTTTTCGTACTTCCGAATCGATCACATTCCAAGGGCACAAAATAGCTGAGCGGACATCATGAGTAAGCTAGCTTCATCGAGAAAATCAATAGTGGAGGAATTACCCCACAACAATATTAATACTGCCACCGAAGTGAAGATGATCACGGCTTCACCAAATTGGATGACCCCTATACTGGAATACTTAGACAAAAAGCAGCTGCCGGACGACAAGCTCGAGTCAAGGAAAATATTGAGCAAATCACTCCGGTACGAACTCCATCAAGGGATTCTCTACAGGAAGTCATATCTCCAACATTACTACGGTGTGTGGGACCGGACGCGATGGACTATGTCCTAAGAGATGGACGAGTCGGAAACACTGTTTAAAGGTCGCTCCCAATCCTCTACAATATTTGTTCCCGCCACTTCTTTGTTATGCAAAATAATCGATTAGGGTAGAAGCTATAAATCATGGCAGGATTGTAATTTTCTAGAATAGTTCGGGGCAAACTTGTAAAATCACGGGAACAAGGGTAGCTAAACAGGTCAACCAAACGCCCGATTAATAAAACGCCGGTTTTCAAATCATGCGAACACCAATGTACCAAACACCGGTGTTGGTGGGACCGGACAGATTTCAAATACACATTAATCCTCATTGAACAATGCTACGACAAACTATTACACCCCCTCCCACCCTTATCTAAGATACCAACCAACCAAACACAACTTTAGAGTCAAAATAGAACACGTCTTCCAACCGCGCCTAACACGAGAAAGGAATTAAATCCCCACATGCAACTGTCTTTGATGGAGTCGAGGTTGATGGCTATGGAGCAGAAGTACTACTATATGTGGAAGTTCTTTTTGACTAGACCTTTGACTAGTTCCAAAAAGGGGAAGACATGGCCATGAGCTAAACATGGGAACATTACAACTCTACGCCATGTTTTAAAAACCAAATCGAAGATTAAACCGGCGAAGCCTCCGGTTACCAATTTAAATGGTCGAATCGGAATTGAACCGGAGCTATATCTCTCATTGATCTAACGTTAATGATCATGGCACATATAGTATAAAAATAAAGGATTGGCCGTCATGGTGTTTTATTAGGTAATACTCATTCGGTCTTGTTTAATTATATCACGCGTCATTAATCTATTAATATAATAAAAAATGCCATACGATAAGACAATAGAAAATTCGAAGTCAAGAGAATTAAAGAGACTCAATATGTTATAATTTTTGTAAGTTTTCTTCAATACAAGTGAAATGGATTATTACTAAGACATTAGAGAAAGAAAGAAAAAAAGCTTTCATTTCTTCATACAAAGCCTTGAAAGCTCTTCCGCAACTCCGTCCATGTCTTCCTCTTCCTCCATCTTCATCTTCTCACTCAGCTCTCTCGCTCTACTCCTCATCCCTTCTCTCTCCTCCACCATCGCCACATGCACAGCCTTCGCCACCGCCTTGCCGTCGAAGCCGCCGTCCTCGTCCCTCTCCACTTCCACCCCGGAGCCGGCCGCCACCACCAGCCGCGCATTCACGGGCTGATCAACCTTCAACGGCAGAGCCACCACCGGAACGCCGTAGTACAAACTCTCCGTCACCGAGCTCCACCCGCAGTGGCTCATGAAGCCTCCGACGCTCGGATGCGCCAAGATCGCCGTCTGCGGCGCCCACCCCCTCACCACCACCCCTCTCCCCTTGGTCCTCTCAAGAAAACCCTCCGGCAGCGCCGCCGCCGCATCTCCCGCCGGCGCTCTCGCCACCCACACGAAGCTAACATCAACCAACTCCAACCCTTTGCCGATCTCCACCATTTGCTTCTCGCTCAAGAAATTCTCACTCCCAAACGAAATATAAAGAACCGAACCCCTCTCTCTCTCCCCTAACCACTCCATAACCTCCAAACCTCCATTTTCTTGATCTTCGCCGCCACTTTTCAGCAAAGGGCCAGTCGGGACAACCTTTCTCTCACATAAACTAGAGAGATAATCCACATACTTCCCTTCGACCCCTCTACAGCTCTTGATCAACACAACATCGCAAGAAAACTTGAAAACCCCAACCCCAAATCCTTGGTCAACTCCATTCACTTTCAAACTCTCAAAGCTAGCAACCAAACCCTTCTTCTCATACTCTCTCAAACTTATTTCCTCAAAAGGGAAACCCTCAAAGCTTCCATAACTATGCCAATGGTGGAAGAAGGAAGCCGAGGCCAATCCGCCGGTGAAGAAATGGACGGCCGGGATTCCCTCCGATGCGGCGATCTTGGCCGACCATGGCTGGAACATATCGTACACGAGCAAATCCGGCCGTAGATTCGACAGCAGAGTCGAGAAGCTGGAGCTCGATTCTTGAAAAGCTTGCATGAGAAGTGGCCTGAGATGGGGAGGGATGTTCTTGGTGGTGTGGAATTTTGGAGGGAGTTGGTGTTCATGCACAGATGGGAGATGGAGTTCGACTAGTTCGATTGAGGAGGTGGAATCTTTGCTGTTCTTGTACGAGGAATCTTTGTTGAGAGAGTTCTTGATGAAGTCGAGGTTGATGGAGGTGGAGCAGAAGTAGATGTGGAAGTTTCTGGAAGAAAGCTTCTCGGCTAGTTCAAGAAATGGCGAGATGTGGCCATGAGCTAAAAATGGGAACATCAAAACTTTGAAATTACTTGCTGTATTTGTATCCATATTTCTTGGAGAAATTTTGATCAAGATTTGCAGAAAGAAACTATGGAAAGGAAGGTGTTTGGAGAAATTAAAGAAACTATGAGTTTTGTTGTTTGAATTATGTATATATACGGAAAGGAAGGTGTTTAATTTATAGAAAGTAGAACAAGTGTCGTGGAAGTTGAGAAAATGAAACCAGCACATGCATGCATGTCGGTAATATGATTGATTGTATATGTGCACCAAAAATTGTGGTTCTGGATTTCTTATGCTTTGATCTTAGCGGGGAAGAAATAGATGCTTCTACATCACTCATCGCATGCAAAAGAATGAGAAGCAGAAATCAAATTTGGATGCTATATAGATAGAATGATGTTGAACTATATATATATGCCAAATTGACGCATATAAATTATTGTTTTTTACAATGAAATTTAAAAACCTGCATTAACAAAATAATGACCCCCGACATAATTAATGATATAAGAAAATTATATCCCTAATATAATAATAATGAAAATCTATCTCTTATAATTACATAAGGAAAGTCTATGGAAAATATATTTACCACATATCAACCTTATAATAGAAAATGTTACATTAAAAAGTAATAGATAATCTAATTCGGAAATTTAATGGGATTATAGTTATCATGATTAACCATCTTTTATTGTTTAAATTGAAAATCTGGCACTTTTAATATTGCAACAAAATAAAAAATCGGAATATAACAAAGATTCATGTGTGGACATTCACATAATGTAACCAACCGAGCGGCCCGCAATATACCTGGCTATAATCGAAACAACAAAATTTGTTGGCATAGGCGCGAACCGCTATTCTTACGACCTTGTGAGTGAGCTAAGCATATTCCGTATTTGAAGCGATAAATTCATTATTTTTCTTATCGTATTTTTTCATAAAAATATCAATATCACATTGAGTAAAAGTATCAATCTATACAAACAACGATATTAATCTTTTGAATTTCTTAAATCGTTAATTCATAATTAAGATAAACTTTTAACGACTATTTATATAACACCTACGAGTAAGAAATATATATTCCTACACTTAAAATGATAAAATAATTATTTTTATCGTATTTTTATAAAGAGGAAATACCTTTGACTATGTTAAGAAGATAGTCAAAGGCAAATAATATTCTAAACTTAAGAAAAGGTAAATTATACACTAATTTGGTGTAAGTTGCCTAATATGCCCTTAATGACCTTATTTCAATTAATTAATGCTTTAATTCAGGATTAATGTTCTCTCTCCTCTCACCTCACTCACGATTCTCTCACGCTCGATCCTCTCTCGGCGTCTCCGCCGTGGTCTCCTCCGTTCTGGTTCGATGCCGCCGCCACTGGCTCTCCCTCGGCGCCGCCGCCGGCCCTGTTTCCGCCACCGCTGGCCCTTCTTCTGCCTCCGTCGTGGGTGGCGCCGGCGGTGGTGCTCTCTTCACGGAGGAACCGCAGCGCGACTTCTCCTCGCCGCACAACCTCGAGGAGCGAGCGCCTCTGCCGTCGAACGACGAGCCCCAGCTGGAGAAGCGCCGCCGCTTGCGCACGTACGACGGCGTGGACAGCGGATCGGAGAAGGAGGAGTGGGAGGAGGGCGACCAGGAGAGCGAGGAGAGAGAAGAGGAGGAGGAGTGAGAAACGGAGGCCGCTCGCCTGGGGCTCATCCTCCGCAGCAGGCTGTGCAGGAGCAGCATCGATCTGGATCTGGACTTGGAGGATTCGGCGGCGCCGGTAGTGAAGTAGGAGGGCGGCGGGGTGAGCGGCGGGATTTGGGAATTGCCGGCGAAAGTGTGCTTGGGGGTGCCCGGGCGGGTCTCCCAAACGAAGGGGACGGTGCTGGAAACGTCGCCGTAGTAGACGCGGAAGGAGGATTTGGTAGATTCGCGGGAGAGAAGCTTGGAGAACAACTTGTCGTCGTCGGGCTTAATCCGGAAGGATTTGTCGTCGCGGTTGATTGGAGGCATGGTTGAGAGTGAAGATGGAGATGATTATGGTTTATGGAGATCTACGTAAAGTTTTATGACATAAAAATATGTATAAATAGAAAGAGAGATGAGAATTTGGGATTTGTGTTGATGATGGGAATGGTAATGGGATGGTGGCCCACTCTAGGCTTTAAATCAGGGACACCAACTTCACAGGAGGTATACAACCATGCCTCATACACTCTTATTAATTACTCCTATCCTATAGTATATCAACCTTTTTTTAAAAAAATATTATATATGTTTATGTTTTTTAATAAATTTCTTATCAAATCGAGTTGGGAAATCCGAGCATTATAGCTTAGTGGCAACAAGTGATGCTATTACAAGTGAGAGAGAGGCCCGATTTGTGTATTCGATTTTTACAGTCAACATTTAGCGTGTGGTAAATAATAATATTATTATTTAACAAGGCCCGATTTGTGAGTTCGGCCAATTTTTCGAGTCGGGTAGGTTTGGATTGAGTGAGAAAGAAAGAATTTCTTAACAAAATTCATGCGAAAGCAATTGGTATTTACAAGAACAGCATAAAATTAAATTAGCGTAGGGGATTAGCAAAATTAGGCACAGCATGAAAGGCGCCAAGGGGCAAATAGCCCTTGAGAATTAATTCCAATTAATGATTCAAAATAAAATATTATGCCCACATATTTGGATTCACTCAAAGCCAACATTTTTAATGTAATTACTCAAGCTGTTGATGCGTATGTGTATATTTACCAACACATGACTTTTGGGATGATTTCCGAGTGTACGCTAATTTGTTTTTGACTTTTAAATACTAACTCAATCTGCCACTTTTCATTTTAAATTTCGTTTTTTTACCGAAACCTAATATAAATTTTAAAATATATTTTTGGAGTGCTTTTCTTTTACACGGAATTTAAACACTTGTACATCTCGTAAAAAAAAGATACTTCAAAAATATATTTTAAAATTCGTATTAATTTTCGAAAAAAAAATATATACGAAAAAGTTAAAAATGAAAAATGCCAAATAATGCGGGATGAAGATTTTGAATGTTGATGTCCCACACCCACTAGCTAAAATGACATCATTACATTTGCCTCTTCAGAATTACTAAAACATATGGCATGTTAATTAGATAAATACGTATTGACTTGGGAGAAGCTAATTATCCCACCATTGATGAATTGGTAAACTCCAAATGGGATCATCATTCCTTCCAGGTCAGAATCTCTGAAACCCCACTTTCCTCATTCTCTTTCCCTTGGCTCTCTTCCCCCTCCTCTCCTGACTCAATTCCTTCCGATCCCTCCCCCACTTTGTCCCCTCTCCACAACCAAACTTCCGGCCACCCTCAATCCTCCGGTACTCCCTCCACCGACCACATTAATTCTTGTCTACCCAGAAATCCTACCAGGCAGTCAGTTCCCTCGTTTACAGTTCCCAACTCTAACGGCATGCATGGTTTGCATGGGGCCTCCTCAAATTTCGAGAGAGTTTTTAATGATCTTGGCATGCAGACCCACACTAATCCTCTCTCTTCATCATTCACACCCTCTTTAAACTCCTTAAACTCCCTGCCTATTTTCAAGGCCAACGGCTACTACTCTTTTAATGCGGGCAACACCTCCCATCGATCTAGGAAAAGGACCCGGCGCTCTAGAAGCCCTCCTCTCTCTCAATCATTCTCACCATCCTCACAACCGACCCTCGATCTCAACACCACTCTCCCTTTCAACCCTCTTCCCCAGCCAACACTCATTAATACCCAGACATCCTCCTCGGTTCCTCCCTCACAACCGACTGCCCCTAATAACTCCCATTTAATAAACTCCTCATTACCCACTCCCCCTCCCCCTAACCCAGCCTCTGATCTTCTGGTAAATCTCTCGGACTCCACAATTCCTCCCACTTTCCAACATTCTTCTCAAAACACGCCCTCAGACAACCCTCTCATCCCACCTACCCCAGTTTCAAACCCTGATGCAAGCTCAGAAGTAGAAAACACTATTCTCGTTGGTTCCTCTCTGGGTTTCAATCTGGCTAATTCTAGACCACTTATTGAAGAAGCCATTAATGGAGAAAGGTGTACCCCTATTCCCCAATGAACTTCCTCTCATTGAACATCCGAGGTGCCCACGGCAATACTAAAGCCGAGTGGGTCAAAGGCCTCATCACAGCAAATGGAGTCCATTTTCTTGCGTTGCAAGAAACGAAATACACTACCCAATTCCATAACCAAGCCGGGAAATTTTGGGGCAGATCTATATATCATAGCGCAGAAGTCCAATCCACAGGACGTTCTGGTGGGTTAGCTTCTCTATGGGATCCCACTCTCTTCAATGTTACCTTCACCCAAACCAACAAAAACTTCCTACTCACCTCCGGTACCCTAGTCTCCTCTAATACTCACCTGAACGTTGTGAACGTTTATGCCCCAAACGAACCCATTGAGAGAAGGGCACTCTGGATAACCCTTCTCAACCTACTCTCATCAAGACCCGGATGGTGGGTACTTCTCGGGGACTTCAATGAAGTCAGATTTCCTAACGAGAGATTGAACTCGGAGTTCTCGCACTTGAATGCAGACTATTTCAACAGGTTCATCACACTTGCTGATTTGATGGAATACAATATGGGGGGTCGGAAGTTCTCATATGTAACAGACAATGGCTCAAAGATGAGCAAATTGGACCGTTTCCTAGTAAGTCGTGACTTTCACGACAATTGGCCAGAGGCATCGGCGATTATACTCTCCAAGAATATCTCAGACCATTGCCCGATCCTACTCACAACCATTCAGATGGACTTCGGAAAACGACCTACACGGATTTTCAATTCTTGGACAGAAATACCGGGAGCAAATAATATGATAATCAGATGGCTTACTGAGTTCAAGTTCGAAGGTCCTACTGACCTTGGCTTTCATGTAAAAATGAGGAGGCTAAAACAGCGACTTAAAAACTGGGTTTCGGAGTATAAGGCAAACAATGAACAAGAGATCAGAGCTGCAATCAGTAAATTGGAAAGTCTGGACAAAATCGCTGAAAACCGCACACTACACGAAGCAGAATTGGAAGAACGAAACACATGTAGATTGCTCGTGCAGAATCATAACTACATGAAGGAGATTGACCTCAAGCAAAAGTCCCGGAATCGTTGGGCCAAGGCGGGAGACGAAAACACAAATTTTTTCCACAAAGTGATCAATGCGAACACGAGCAGCAACAGGATACATGGCCTTCGTATCAACAACATTTGGACAACCAACCCTCCACTTATGAAGGAGCACATCCAAACCTTCTTCACCTCCAAGTTCACAGAACCACATCCATCCAGGCCTACCCTCATCTGCCCCTACATCAAGAAGGTAAAACCAGAAGATGCTACAACCCTCACCATGCCTTTTACAATAGAGGAAATCAAGGCTGCTGCTCTATCATGCGATGGTAATCGCGCGCCGGGTCCGGACGGTATAAATTTTCACTTCATATCTAAATATTGGTCACATCTTAAAGATCATCTCCTGGATATTTTTGAGAATTTTCACGGTGCAGAAACTCTTCATCATGGGTGCACTTCCTCTTTTATAGCACTAATCCCAAAAGGTAAAGATCCAGGTAGCCTTTCGGATTTCCGGCCTATTAGCTTGATCGGTGTGCTTAATAAACTCATCTCTAAGGTCCTCCTTAATCGGTTAAAACCCATCATTGGCTCTATAATCTCCGAGGAGCAGACTGCCTTTATTGCAGGACGGAGCATTCTCGAAGGTCCTCTCTCAATCAACGAACTCATTCCGTGGCTTAAGAAGAGAAAGATTGAGTCTTTCTTATATAAAGTGGATATCGAGAAGGCCTTCGACACACTTAGCTGGTCTTTTCTCGATGATATTCTCACTCAAATGCAATTTCCGATTAAATGGAGGAACTGGATAACCTCCCTCGTGAGAACTGCTAAAGCGTCGGTACTCGTTAACGGATCTCCGACCCAAGAGTTTTACTACTCACGAGGACTTCGCCAAGGAGATCCGCTGTCCCCCTTCCTCTTCATCCTAGCAATGGAAGCCCTCACCTGTATATTAAGGAAAGCCACTGACATTGGTCTATTCAGCAGTTTATCTCTCGGCACTCCTTCCGTCTCGCTGTCACACTTTATCTACGCCGACGATGTCTTGTTCGTTGGCAAGTGGGCACTGGATAATGCTCTCGCCCTAAAAAGGATTCTTCGATGCTTTTATCTAGCATCCGGGCTGCGTATTAATCATCGCAAGAGTAGCTTATTCGGGATCGGTGTAGACCCTCATCAAGTGCAACTCAAGGCTGAGCTTCTCGGATGCTCCAAAGGTACATTTCCTTTCATTCATCTTGGGTTGCCAATGGGGTGTAACATGAATTTAGTGAAGAACTGGAAACCCATTGTGGATATTTTTTCCAAGAAATTATCCCAATGGAAATCCAAATCGTTATCCTTTGGAGGCCGGATAGTCCTACTTAAATCTGTCCTAAACTCACTCCCAACTTACTACTTCTCTTGTTTCAAAGCCCCGATCGGAGTCATTAATTCCCTCGAGCGCATTAGAAAGAACTTCTTCTGGGGTGATACGGATGATCACCATAAAATGAGATGGGTCGCTTGGAAAAAATTTACAGTTGCAAAAGACCTTGGAGGACTTGGTTTCGGCTCCTTGCAAGCCCTTAATCTTTCCATGTTGGCCAAATGGTGGTGGAGAATTAAGAATGACAGCCCAACCCTCTGGATCAAGATCATCCATGCTATTCATTCCAACACACACAGCCGTGATTTCATTCCCAAATCCTCGCTACCGAGCCCTTGGAAACAAATTTCAAGAATTGACCGGGAACTCTCCACTTTTGATATCAATCTGCCCAGTCTTTTTCTGCCTCAGACTCGATCTATCGGGCTTGCACCCCCTTGGATTTGGCAACCTAGCTCTAACGGAGTTTTCTCCGTAAAAAGCCTCAGGTCTCTTATCGAAAGGTACAACTGCACAGCCCCCGCCCTCATCGTTCATTGGAACCCTTGGGCACCGCAGAAAGTTAATTTCATCGCTTGGAGAATCTCGCATAACGGTCTGCCTACAGCCTCGAATCTAGCAAACAGAGGAATCACTCTCAATTCTACCAACTGCCCACTATGTCAGCTTGATCAGGAGTCGGTTTTACATCTCCTTGGCTCTTGTCCTTACACCGAAAGAGTTTGGGAAGCCATTGCACGATGGTGCCGCATTCGCCCTGTTACCTTCCTAGAGACAACGGACCTTCTCTCCATTCACAAACGGCAACGGGGCAGCAAGCGATGGCAAAAAATTATCCAGTTGATATCCCTCACCACAATATGGGCAATCTGGAAACAACGCAACGAAGTAGTCTACAACAACGGGAATTTCTCACCAGCTCACGTAGTGGAAGAAATCCAATCCTTAAGCTTTTTATGGCTTAACAACCGAGCAAACATTCCTCCAGTTAGTTGGCAAGAATGGAAAGAGTTCAACCTTTGTAATTTTGGGCTGTAATTGCCTATGTTAATCTTTGATTAACTTTCTATCAATAAAATATTTTGTTTGCCTTTCAAAAAAAATAACGTGTACATTTATTAAAATATCTTGAGTAATACAACTCAATAAATATAGATATAAAAGAAATCAACGAAAGTGGAACTTATAATTCCTTAAATACGTGGAATGAGACTTGAGAGTATTTATTGAGAATTGAGGAGCAAGAGCAAGTGAGCAACCAAAGTTTTTTAATTTTTTTTTTTTTTTTTAAAGGCAAAGTCTATACTACAATACTATCTAAACTAAACTACGCCACTGCTGGGATTCGA
>JAOWBJ010126179.1:0-13164 GCA_028566335.1 Monarda citriodora | reverse complement strand
AATGTTGCAACTCCTCCTTTCTTCCCTTTTCTCGGCACACACCCTAGTTCCTCCTTACCTCCTTTCTTCTCCGGCGACCATTCATCACCTCCACTACCTTGGTCCATGACAGGACACCCCTTGACATGACCGGGATGTCCCCAGACATTAGCACTCACCGGCTCAATATCGATCCCAGCATCAGGCCGGTGAAACAGAAACAGCGACAGTTCATTGCGGAGGGAAACCGGGTGATCCAGGACGAGGTGAAGCATCTGCTCCAAGCGAAGATCCTATTCGAAGCCAATTACCCGACCTGGATAGCCAACCCGGTGATGGTCTGAAAAGTTGGAGGATGGTGGCGGATGTGCATAGATTACATCGATTTCAACAAGCAGTGCCCAAAAGATTATTATCCCCTACCCAACATAGATAAGAAAGTAGAAGCCTTAGTCGGCTAGAGTATTTTTTGTTTTTTAGACTTGCATAAAGGGTACCGCCATGTTTTAATGAGTAGTGAAAACGCCCCCAGCTTTTATTACTGATTTAGTGGTTTTCGCGTAATGAAAGATGCCCTTTGGTCTAAAAATGCAGGAGCGACCTACCAAAGGATGGTCAACAAGATATTCCAGCCCCACATCAGAAAGATAGTTGAGATTTATGTCGATGACATAGTTGTGAAGAGCCGAGAGGAGGGTACCTGCATAGGCAATCTCCGAATTGTCTTCGACATCCTCCGAGCTGCCAACTTAAAGCTGAATCCGTAGAAGTGCACTTTTATGGTGCGAGCTGGAAAGTTCTTGGGCTGTTGGATATCGCAAAAGGGCTTGGAAGATAATCCGTCCAAGGTTCAAATCGCCAAGGATATGGCGATACCTAAATCGATCCACGATGTGCACAAGTTGACGGGATGCCTCTCTGCTTTAAGCCGTTTCCTCTCAAAAGCAGCGGAAAAACAACTCCTATTCTTCCAAATTTTGAAGAAGGCACCAAACTTCGAATGGAGGGAAGAACATCGCAAAGCCTTTGACGATCTCAAATTCTATCTCGCCCATCTCCCCACACTGTTCGTTCCGAAGGAGGGAGAAATTTTGTCACTGACCTTGGCGCTTCGGATGAGTCCATCAGTGCCGTGCTGATCTGAGAGGAGGGACATCGCCAACTCCCCGTATACTTCATATGCCGAGCACTCAAAGGACCCGAGCTAAGGTACCAACCATTGGAGAACATCGCAATTGCGCTAGTCAACGATGCAAGATGACTGAGGCCGTACATTCATGCACATTCAATCCAAGTCCTCACCGATCTCCCACTTCGCCAAATTCTCACCAAGCCTGAAGCCTCACGTCGCATTTCGAAGTGGGCCATCGAACTCGGGGAGCATATGATCTCTTTTCATCCCCGAAAAGCCATCAAAGGACAAGCCTTGGCTGATTTCCTAGCCGAGGCCAAGTTCAAAGAGGACCCGAAGGAACTGACCCCGAAGAGAATTGAAACCGAGCCGCCAAAGGAAGCACCTGCGAACTGCTGGCAGGTTTATATTGATGGAGCTTCGGGGAAAGTAGGAAGTGGAGCAGGGATCCTACTCATCAGTCCAGATGGGCATGAGGTAACCTACTCTCCGGTTTGCATTCCCAACTACAAACAATGAGGTGGAGTATGAGGCCATCCTTCATGGACTTCACCTCGCCAAGAGCCTTAACACAGAGGCTGTCAAAGTTTACAGCGACTCCCAAGTCGTAGTAAACCACATATTGAGTGCAAGTGAAGCTCGTGGAGAAAAGATGAAAAGGTACCTCGACAAAGTCCGTAGCTCGCAACATATGTTTTCGTACTTCGAACTGGTAAGAGTTCCAGAGGACAAAACCACCGAGCTGATGCCTTAAGTAAGCTCGCATCCTCCCAATCAACTAGTTCGCCAGTCGAAGACATCCAAAGCCGAAGTATCGATGAGGTTGAAGTGAGCGATATCAACGATGAGCCAAGCTGGATGACCCCCATCCTTGGATATTTGGAGAAGGGGGAATTACCTGATGACAAGCTCGAAGCCCGAAAACTTCTTGCTAGATCGCTAAAATACACACTAGAGTAGGGTGTTCTCTACCGAAGGTCCTACCTCCAACCCCTCTTGCGATGTGTAGGACCCAGTGAAGCGGACTATGTTTTGCGAGAAGTTCATGAAGGGTCTTGTGGTAGCCACATCGGACCCCGAGCTTTGTCCAAGAAGGTTATGCGCAGCGGATATTATTAGCCAACGTTAACTCACGACGCAACCGAGCTGGTCAAGAGCTATCCAAAATGACAAGTCCATGCAAACGTGCAGCGACTTCCTCAGACTGAGCTCGCCAGCATGCAAAGCCCGTGGTCGTTCATGCAATGGGGGATCGACATAGTAGGACCCTTTAACAAGGCCCCCGGCCAACTACAATTCCTGATCGTTGCAATCGACTTCTTCACAAAATGGGTAGAGGCCAAACCCTTGGCCAAAATCACGAGCAAGAACGCCCTAAATTTCGTATGGAAGAATATCGTTTTCCGATTTCGAATACCACACATACTTGTCTAAGATAATGGGACGCAGTTCACAGACAGGGTATTCAAAGAATGGTGTCAAGAGCTTCACATCCAACAGAAGTTCACTTCAGTGGCTCATCCTTAAGCTAATGGACAGACCAAAGTCACCAATCGAACAATCATGAACGGACTGAAATCTCAACTGGGACGAGCTAAAGGAAGGTGGGTGGAGAACCTATCCAATGTCCTATAGTCCTACCGGACTACCCCCAGAACCGCGCATGGAGAAACGCCATACAGCCTAGTTTATGTCACCGAGGCAGTTATACCAGTCGAGATTGGGATGCCAAGCGCTCGTGTCATACACTTCTCCGAAGAGGTTAATGATGACAACATCTGAGCCGACCTTGACTTGTTGGAAGAAAAGAGAGAGCTTGCTTTCATAAAGGAAGCCCGATACAAGCAATAAGTAGCTCGCTACTATAACCGCCGAGTAAATCACCATCACTTCCAGATCGGAGACCTTGTACTCTGCAACAATGAAGTCGGCAAAGTAGAAAAGCTCGCCAAATTGGAAGCCACATGGAAAGGACCATACCAGATCGCAAAGGATCTCGACAAGGGGTCGTATAAGCTCACTCAATTTAGTGAGCTCTTACCCCGCACTTAGCATATTTCCAGTTTGAAGAAGTTTTATGTATAAGTGAGCGAAGTATAGGGTAGACATTTAGAACAGCAATCTTTAGGGCTTCATGTAAATATATTATTTTATTCGTTCTTTCAGAATTCCAACGTGCATTAATAAAATTTATTTCATTCTTTTATGAGTCTCATCACATGTTTTGCATGTCTCACTTATACGTAAAATTCAAACACAATTTCTCTAAGGCTGGCCCCCTTATGAGATAACATTCATCTCCGGACTCATGAAACCCGACCTAAGGGTCTACAAATCCCATAAAGGAGAAACCACTACTTCAAAACAGCCTTGACTTCGGTCATCGCAAACGAGAAGTATACACACTCCAAACCAGCTGTAACGTCGGTCATCGCAAAGAAGGAGAATTTTGGCTTCAAACTAGCCATGACCTCGGTCATCGCAAAAAAGAAGCAAATTATACTTCGAACGAGCAGAGATGCATGTCCAAGCAAAAGAGAAGTAAATAAGTTCGCAGAATAAATGAAAAATGGCGAAGTAATTTTACTTAGTTATTTCTCAAAGGACATAAGTATTACAAACTACAAGCATCCTATTACAAAACTAAGTCCGGGGAGGCTTATTGGATGGACTGAAATTTAGCCATTTGCTCACGAAATCTTCACCAGAGTTGACGTCCATGTTGAGAACAACATCAAGGTCTAATCCCCGACCTTGTCCTCTTCCTCCCCCACGGCCAGTCACACTCCGACCTGCGGACCTTCCACCTTTGCGACCTCGGGACACTGTAGGTCGAGCCTATCGAGACTCCACAGCTCGCGTGGGCTGGCTAATAGCAACAACCAAAGTGGAAGGACCGGCCTCTTCAACATACGAGCGATCTCCAACAAGTCTGCAAAGAGAAGAATATTTGTCGAGGATGACTTGGTAAAAACTAGCTATCCTCTTCAACTCGATGATCAGTTCGTGCAGTACACAGTAAGCCCACCGACCATAGGCACAGCACTTAGTGATGAGCTTCCTGACTTTTTATATTAGGTAACCACCACTTCGCTGCACAAAGATCTCGTACGCCGCATGTTCTTGCGCCATCTTCTCATTCGCTTTAAATTCGTTGGTCGCTTCCTTCAGTTTGCTCTTGGTCTCCTTCAACTTGTCTTGAAGTAGAGTATACCGCGCATGGAGTCTATCATATTTAATTTGCGCCGAGGTAGCAACATGTTCACACTCCTCAACACCCCGACCATACTCCTATTTCCAGTGTATCAGCTCGCTCTCCAGCCCGCTCTCCAGCCCGCTCGACGAACTAGGCCTAGCTGGAACCATGGCATCGGACTAATAACACTCGTCCTTCCAAAAAGATATTTCGACTTTGGCGGGCTCAAGCGAGTCTAAAAGTTCATTTATACGATCAACGAGGGGCGATGCGTAATATATTTCAGGAGATAAAGACTGATTACAGAAAGAAAAGTAACATGGTAATATACAAAAAAAGAAAAAATTACAAGAGAGGAGAGTCACCAACCCTAGCACCCTGATCGTTGAACACCACTGGTTCTTGGACAGGGGCTTTCCCCTTGGACACTTGGGATAATAGAGCATCAATTTTGACTTCGCGGTCGATCTCAGCAGCTCGCACCGCCTCCTCAGTGAGTCGAACCGAAGCGGACTCAAGCTCCTTTAGCAGGGAAAAGTCTTGAAGGCCCGCCCATACCTCCTCAACCAGAGACCGGTTGTTCTCCTCATCTGATCGGCTCTTATACCCGTACTTGGCGACATCCATGTCGGGTAGTCAGTCTTCACGATTTCCAGCATCTCCACCACCACCGACTCGCCAAGTACAGTACCGAGGTTTGACGGCAGTTCGCCGAATCTCGCCGAAAGGAGAAGCCTCTCCCCGAACGCCCTGAGCAGGTGCCCTTGATCCGCCACAACATCGGCGGAGAGTTGAGAGTATTCACTCCGCAGGCTGCGGAGCTCCATCTTCAAGGCCGCCAATGAAGATTGGGCAGCCTTCTCCAATTTGCGAGCTGTGCGGCCTCCGCCTCAGCCTCCTCCGCTCTTCTACGGAGAGACTATCTCTCCTCTTGCAAGCCGAGGGTGGCCTTTGCAGTGGCCCCCTTCTTCAACAACGAGGCGGCGTGAGCCATCATCAGCTGACCGTCAGCCAACATTTGCTCGGCAACCTGTAAAGCAAAGAATCACACATGAGACTTCCTAATCAGTTCGCTGACAAAAGACAAAGAAGGGATAAGATAAATACCTCAAAATCAGACAGAGGCAGATTGACGGTGGGCTCGGCAGTAAGGTCGATGTGCGACCCCACCACCGCATAGACCTTGGAATGCTGTTTGAAGCCCTTCTTCATCCGCTTCAGCTCGGGAGCGGGCATGGAACGTGGCGGACACTTCCACCCTATCGGCCTCCGCTGACCTCTTCCTACCCTTTAGCTTTAGGACCACTGCATAACAACATACAGAAACACATAAGTCAAGATAGTTCGCAATGCAGCAGTTCGCCATAACAAGAGTATAGAGAGGCTCTACCCTTCCCCGTCTCCTTCGCGCTAGATGAATCATGAGGGCCAGGCCTCAGTCCGGCGGCCTTGATTAACCTCGCCTTCAGTTCGGGATACTGAAGGGAGACTTTAATTTTACCTAAAGTGGCAATTCGCCAAGCAAAGTTAGGCACACCTACATCGACAGCTCGAAGGAAGAAAAATTTCGAGTGCCAATCTCGTACTTTATTCGGGAGTACGGCCTTAGCCAAAGAGTTCGGCGTCAGGTAGTACCAGCTCGCAGATGTCTTAAAGAAAAGAAGTTTAAAATCATATCCCGGGTGAGAGGTTGCTTCGCCTCTGACTCGAGATATGCGAGGTGACATAAAGAGTTTGGGGTTATTTACCCTAGGGGTAGTTCGTACGACGCCAACAACGAAATGTACGCAGAAGAGAAAGGAAATCGAAGAACACTACGGAGTGAGTCTTCATACATGGTAACATATCCGAACGGTGGGGCACACGCCCGGTCCGATGGACCTGGAATGAAGAATTCAGCGTTCTCGGGGAGACCAAACTCGCTACGAATTTCCCTAATCGCGGAAAGAGAAAGGGAAAATGAGTACCTGTTTACATTACCCAACCCTACAACAGTTGGGAATGAAACAAAACCAGGGGCAGTAGATTCTTGCCCCACTCGATGGAATACAACCGGAGTTGTACCACGACCTAATATCTTAAATTCTACCTTACCAGATGCGGATTTGGTTGAGGTAGTAATAATTACTTACTTGTTCGAGATGTTTGCGCAAAAAGAAGATGAACGGCGTAGCACTGGCTTCTCACTGGAAATCGCAAGTTTTTATGGAGAATGTTTGCAGAGAGTTTGTCGCAAAAGTGATAAATGATTCTCAAAAGCATATGTGATACGTCTTATAGCAAGTGACGTACAACCTCCTGCTTTCCTATTGGTCCATAGGCCTCGAAAGTCCAACCGGCGCAATAAAGTAATTGACACTGTCGGTACCTCAGCTCGGCGACCTTTCACATTCAGCTCGGCGACCTTTCACATTCAGCTCGCTACCTATCACAGCTCACCTCTTTTCAGCGATGTGTGCTCAATTTACCTCGTCCAATTTGACGAGGGCAACCAGTTCGCGAGCTCACCTCTTTTCAGCGAGGTGTGCTCATTTTACCTTGTCCACATGGGCAACCAGTTCACAAGCTCACCTCTTTTCAGCGGGGTGTGCTCATATTACCTCGTCCACTTTAACGGGGGCAACCAGTTCGCAGGCTCACATCTTTTTAGTGAGGTGTGCTCAATTTACCTTGTCCACTTTGACGAGGGCAACCAGTTCGCGAGCTCACCTCTTTTCAGCGGGGTATGCTCATTCTACTTCGTCCACTTTGACGGAGGCAACCAGTTCGCAAGCTCACCTCTCTTTAGCGGGGTGTACTCGATCCTACATCATATCCTCATCCCTACCTCTGTTTGGGAAGGGGGGGATGTGATAGTACATGGCCTAACAGCTAGGCCCAAGCAAGAGGCCCCACAAAGATGGACCTCGAGAAGAGCTCGGCCCAACGCAGTTCGGCTCAAATACAAGGCCCATTCAGAAGACAGCCCGGCCCCAACACAAGGCCCACTTCAACAGCAGTTCGGCCCACAGCCAGCTCAACTCCAACACTCCCACAACAAGAAGGATTCCTACTCTAAGCCTATCTCGAAGACATATTCTAGAAAGATAGGGATTCAGATATCTACAATGTAAAAGATATCGATAAAGCCCCAAGGTTATCCGATTTGGGCTTAGACTTTGTATTAGAAAAGAATTCTACTTGTAAGCCTATGATTAAAGGAGCTAGGATGAAGAGCAACACACAAACTCTCAAACTCTCATACACTACTAGAGTAATAAACGCTTTCCTCTTCTTCCCCGTGGACGTAGATCTGCCTCAAGCGGATCGAACCACGTAAATCCCTTGCGTTCTTACGTTATTTTTACGTTCTTCGTCGTAATAACAAGGCCCAACAAAAGCACGATCGATCAGCTACCATAAATGCTTTCAGTTTTGTTAGAATACAAAGAAAGGAAATAGAAGATAATGGGGGATTGGGCTTGATTCTAGGCAAGATTTGATTTGTCATTTATTTCATTTCCTTATGTAAACACTTGTAGACCCTATATCTAAAGGGATTCTCACACTAGTTGATCATCGAATACAGAATGATTTCTTCACCATTCTTCCTCCTCTCTGTTTATACCAATATGGCATCAGAGCAGGAAAAAAGATTCAAGGGACTCAGATTCTGAGAATCATCATCGTCCTCATTATACCTTTCCCGACCTCTTCGACTAAGAGGCAGATCCTGCAAACAAACACCAAAAAAAAATGTCAGATCCAGAAGGAACAATTGTATCCACAGAAGACATTGCTCAAAAATTTGTAGAATTTTTGAAGCATCTCCAAACCACGCCGATCAACACCACAAAGCAACCTGTGGTGAACCTTGAAAATCTAGGAGAGGTAGTTGTCTCCACGAAATTATCCGGGGACAACTATCCTCTCTGGGCGAACCTCATCCGACGAGCAATAGGAGGACGAGGGCTGTCCGCACACATCTCGAAGGACTCAATTCCTCTGGCAGAAACAGATCCAGATTTTGAAACATGGCAACAACTAGACCACCGCGTGTTCGGGTGGATCATAAATAACATGGATCCCGAACTCGTGAACGAAGTATCGCAGTATCCCACAGCCAGAGATCTCTGGGAGGGGCTGGCCATAACGTACGGAAGCGGAGGAGACTCGTTGCAGGTTTATGATCTGCATCGTAAGGCCAGCAACCTGAAGCAAGGGGATCTAACTCTTGAGCAGTTGTGGAATAGACTCCAAATGATTTGGATGTCTATTGACCGAAGAAAGCCAAATCCGATGAAGGACCCGGAGGATATCAGCATCTACAACCAGGAGAGGCAGGAGACACGCCTCTTCCAATTTCTAATGGCTTTGAACGATGAGCACGAAGCCACTAGAAGAGAGATTCTGAAGAGGGTATCCCTTCCTCCCGTCCGAGACGCCTATGCGACCATCCGTCGGGAAGCCACGAACGACGGCGTCCTCAAATCATCGTCACCGGAGACTCAGGGAGGAATCGGCGCCGGACTCGCCTCACGCGGCGGCGGAAGGCCGTGGCAGCCTCTGGACAAGGGAAGACCGGACACGGAAGACAAGAGTCGCCTTGTGTGTAGCCACTGTGGTAAGAAGAAACACACGAAGGAGCAGTGTTTCTTGCTCGTAGGGTATCCCGATTGGTGGGATGAGATGAAAAAAAAGAGGGCGTCGCGTGGAGATGCTCCTCCAGCAATCGGGAAGGGACGGCGACCAAACCTGGCTTCCGGCACCGCAAACACGGCGTGTAGCTCAGGCGGAAATCATGGCGGAGATCATGGCGCAGAAACTGGAGGTTCTGAAGGGGATAAAATGAGGAAGAAGAATCTTGAAGGTGCAGCGGCGGGTGTATGCCGAGCAGGTAAGGAATGGGGTGATCTTAACCCTCACTCATTTATTAAAATTGCTAACCAGTCCAATATTTATGAGAGTGTTCTGTTCCACCCCCACAAGATAACAAGTATTCAAGATGCACCACATGATTTCCTGGTTTTTCGAAATCAGCCCCAAACAAATTCTGGAGTTCAAAAATACCCCCCGAATTTCTGGAAATCACAAAATCGACCCCATTTTCTTGGAATAACAACTAAAAATCGATTTTGTGTGCTTGAGGATTTTTCCACAGCTTGTACTACTTCAGGAAATCAAAATCAAGACAGAGATTGGATATTCGACTGTGGGGCGACGGACACCATGTCCTTCGATAGATCGGACTTTGTTGGAATATCAAAACCTCATAAGACTCATGTCCAAACTGCGAATGGAGAGTTGCTTAAAGTCCACGGAGCCGGGACAATCAAAATATCTCCTACACTTGCAATTCCTAACTGTCTATATGTGCCGTCGTTGTCGCACAAGCTTTTATCAGTTAGTCATGTCACCAAGGAGTTGAATTGCACACTACTAATGCAGCCTTCGTTTTGTATGTTACAGGATATCCGGACGGGGGTGATTGTTGGCCATGGCACTGAACAAAACGGACTCTACTACGTGGACGAGATAGCTCACCAAAGTCACGCATTGCTAACTCATGGGTCCACTGATCGGCTTGCTTGGCTTTGGCATCGACGACTAGGACACCCTTCCTTAGGGTATCTTAAGACTCTTTTTCCTAAATTTGATAAACTTTCTCAACTTCATTGTGATACGTGTTTTCTTGCTAAGAGTCATAGACATTCTTACTTTTCTAATGATACACGTATGGATAGCATATTTTCTCTCGTTCATTCGGATGTGTGGGGTCCCGCACCTGTAACGGGTGGGGGAGGATTTAAGTACTTTGTGTTGTTTATTGATGATTGTTCTCGTATGACATGGGTATATTTTCTGAAATCTAAGTCTGAAGTATTTGAAAAATTCACCATGTTTTATACCTTTGTCCAAACCCAGTACAAAAAGAATATCCAAATACTCCGATCTGACAATGGGAGGGAATATGTCAATAACCAAATGAAAGAGTTCTTCATCGAAAGGGGAATGATCCATCAAACCACTTGCCCTCATACACCAGAGCAAAATGGGGTATCCGAAAGAAAAAATAGGAAGATTCTCGAAATAACTCGAGCTCTTCTTATTGATTCTCAGGTCCCCACTTCTTTTTGGCCTGAAGCCTTAGCCACCTCTGTCTATACCCTTAACCGTCTTCCCATAAAAAGCCTCAACCTCAAAACACCTGTCCAAGTCCTATCAACCCATACGAACTTGCCTCTACCTCTTACTCTTAATCTGAAAATTTTTGGATGCACCGTGTTCATACATATTCCTAAAACTGAACGAACTAAATTATCACCTTGTGCGATCAAAGGTGTGTTTGTGGGATATGGGGTACATCAAAAGGGGTATCGTTGTTATGATCCTAAAACTAAACGGATGTTTGTCACCAAGAATTGTGATTTTCTTGAACATGAATTTTTCTATAACCAACTTAGTAGTCAGGGGGAAATCGAGGTTGACCCACTAAGTTGGTTAAGTCTTTCTCCAAACCAAACTTTCTATCCTAGTCCTGAAAGTCTTTCTCCAAACCAAACTTCCTATCCTAGTCCTCAAAGCCATGAATCCGAGCTTGTTCGAGAGGAGGACCCAAGAGAGCTGGTTATCGTTACTACCGAGCAGGTCTCCGATCTTCTTGTCGAGTCCATGGAGGTCAGTGACCCGGTTCTAGCCATCCCTCCAGCCGATATTCCTGAGGTAAGAGAAAGTACTATCCCCAGTGAGTCTTTACTTGATAAGACTAACCATGATCACAGTCTGGAGCGGAGGGAAAGTACACCTCTTCGAGTACTACCACCAAGAAGTACTCGGGGAGTGCCTCCAAAGAGACATTCTCCAGAATGGAAAGGACGTAAAACTCAATATTCCATTGCCAACTCCGGAAAAGCCCAGTTGACCGAGAGAGCAAGGGCCTTTGAAGCAGCCCTATATGAGGAGGATATTCCACACTCCGTGGAAGCAGCAATGAAGTGTGAACATTGGAGGCGAGCCATGGAAGTTGAAATGGAGGCACTTAGACAAAACCACACTTGGGAAAAGTGTGCCCGACCCGAAGGAAAGAAACTAGTGGGATGTAGGTGGATATTCACAATCAAGAGGAAAGCTGATGGGACGATTGAAAGGTATAAAGCTCGGCTGGTGGCTAAAGGATATACCCAGACCTACGGGATTGATTATGATGAGACCTTCTCTCCGGTGGCTAAAATGAGCACAGTTCGTACACTTTTGGCGGTTGCAGCATGCAAAGATTGGCCATTACATCAATTCGACGTGACAAATGTTTTTCTTCACGGGGAATTGAGACCAAATGTGCAAGTATATATGGAGGTTCCACCAGGTTTTTCTGAAGAATTTGAGAGAGGACAAGTTTGCAAACTGAAGAAGACATTGTATGGGCTGAAGCAGTGACCAAGAGTGTGGTTTGGGCGTTTTTGTCAAGCTATGAAGAAAAATGGCTACAAACAGAGTAATGTTGATCATACTATATTCCTGATGAAGAGAGGGAAGATGATAACATGCCTCGTCATCTATGTAGACGATATGATCATTACTGGAGATGATCGAGAGGAGACGTGAAATCTGGAGAGGAATCTGTCACAAGAATTCAAGATGAAAGACCTTGGAAATCTGAAATATTTCCTTTGAATTGAAGTTCTGAGGTCAGGAAGGGGATTTTCCTAAGACAAAGGAAATACGTTCTGGATTTGTTGGCTGAAACAGGACTTCTTGACTGCAAACCTGACACTCCTACTGTTGTGAACTACAAAGTACAAGTCGTTGAAGGGGCTCCGAATGCAGACCAGAGAAGATATCAGAGACTTGTAGAGAGGCTCATCTATCTTGGTCATACGCGGCCAGACATTGCTTATGCTGTGGGAGTGGTAAGCCAGTTCATGCATGGACCTCAAGAATAGCACATAGAGGCGACTCTCAGGGATTGTGAGATATCTGAAAGGGACAACTGATTATGGCATACTTCTCAAAAAGAGGGAGACACTGGAGATAAAAGGATACATATGCAAATTGAGGCAGCAACTCTGTTGATTATCGGTTTACGGCTGGATATTACACCTTTCTAGGTGGAAACTTGGTGAGTTGGAGGTGCAAGAAACATAAGGTTGTAGACGCCGAGTTTTGTGGAGCTAAGCATGGGATTACCGAAATCTTATGGTTGCGGAGATTACTCACTGAAATCAATTTTCATCCGAAAGACACAAGTAAGCTATATTGTGACAACAAGGCAGCCATCAGCATTGCAGAAAATAAAGTCCAACACGATAGGACGAAGCTGTGGAGATTGATCTTCATTTCATCAAAGAAAAAATAGATGGAGGCATAATCGAACTCTCGTTCATCCGATTAGAAGATCAACTAGCTGATATTCTGCAGTGCATGTTAAAGTTTTTAGAGAAGTACTTGACAAACTCAGTCTCGGAGATGTCGTGACTTAATTTGAGGGGAAGTGTTAGAAAATGATATGGGATAAAAAGGTGGGATTAGGCGTAAATAATGGGGGACATTAATAGCCTTAAATGTCTTATTATTTTCCTTATGTAAAGATAGATAATCCCCTATATATTGAGGGTGTCCAAATTGTATAATTACCCAAGTCAATAAGAATGAATTCCCTCCTCAATTTCTTCTCCTCCTCTCTTGATATCCAAGACAACACCCAAGAAAATAAAAATATTTTTTATTCTTATTAAATTATAATTTTTTTTGTATATAATGCATATTTTGATATATAAACCCATATCATTAAATTATATTGTAGATGATCGAGTGCAGATTTTTAGGAAGTAATTAATAACAGAAAATATTAAAGAACACACAAGGATTTACGTGGTTCGAT
>JAOWBJ010126071.1:0-13164 GCA_028566335.1 Monarda citriodora | reverse complement strand
CTAGGATCTCATAGGGCCCTATGAAGCGAGGCTTCAACTTTCCTCTCACGCCAAAACGTATCACTCCCTTGAGCGGACATACTTTCAGGAAAACCTTATTGCCTATAGCAAACTCGACCTCGCTTCGCTTACGTTCAGCGTAAACTTTCTGTCTATCCTGGGCCTCTTTCATTTGAACCCTTATCTGCTTTATTGTATCTATCATCTAGCTTATTGCTTCGGGGCCAAGCGCCTTTCTCTCTCCTACTCCGTCCCAGTAGAGTGGCGATCTACACTTCTTCCCATAGAGGGCTTCATATGGGGCCATGCCGATAGTCTCTTGGTGGCTGTTGTTGTAAGCGAATTACACAAAGGGTAGAGCGGGTTCCCAGTGACCGCTCTGGTCAAACACCACGGACCTTAACATGTCCTCTAACATTTGGATAGTCCGCTCAAACTGCCCATCGCTCTGGGGATGGTAAGCGGAACTGAAATTCAGCTTAGTCCCTAATTCGCTCTATAAGCTTCGCCAACTTTGAATCCCTATCCGAAGTGATCGACCTTGGCACTCCATGCAAGTAGACAATCTCCCGTACATACAGTTGAGCGAGCTTCTCCGAGGTGAAAGTCACCTCTATAGGGAGGAAATGAGCGCTTTTTCGTCAAGCGATCTACTATTACCCATATGGAATCATTCCCTCTTCTTGACTTGGGTAGCCCTACTACGAAATCCATAGCGATGTGATCTCACTTCCACTCAGGAATTTCTAGCGGTTGCAACTTTCCGTAGGGACGCTGGTGCATCGCTTTCACCTGTTGACAGATAAGGCACTTCTTCATGTAAGTCGCTACATCTTTCTTCATTCCTTCCCACCAAATCTTCCCTTTTAGATCTTGGTACATCTTTGTATTGCTAGGGTGAGCGGTATACATGGTATCGTGGGCTTCGCTCAAAATCTCGCTTTTAAGTTCTTCGCTCAAGGGCTCACACAGTCGCCCGCTCAGCGTGAGGGCGTTATCCGCTTCTTCCCGGAATGCTCCGGGCTTTCCCATTCTCAACCCCACTCCATTCCTCTCATGGACTTCGTCCTTCCTTTGTGCTTCGACTTTCCTTTCCCTTAATCGGGCGTTATGGCTAGCATAGCGACCATTCCTTTCGTTGCAAGCGGGGGTATAACTTCTAGCTTCATCTTCTCAAGCTCTCTAGCAAGCGTTTCCGCTTCGGTAAGGATACTAGCGAGCTGAGGCAAAACCTTGCGGCTTAAGGTGTCCGCTACAACGTTAGCCTTCCCTTGGTGGTAGTTTATTCCGCAGTCGTAATCCTTGACCAATTCTAACCATCTCCTCTGCCTCATATTGAGGTCCCTTTGCTCAAAGAAATACTTAAGGCTCTTATGGTCCGTATAAATCTCACACCTTACCCCGTACAGATAATGCCTCCAAATTTTCAAAGCGTGCACTACGGCAGCTAGCTCTAAATCGTGGGTCGGGTAATTCTGCTCGTGAGGCCTAATTTGTCGCGAGGCGTAAGCGATCACTCTCCCATCCTGCATTAGCACATACCGAGTCCGCTCTTGGACGCATCGATATAAAGCACATACTCCTTATTTTGCTCGGGAGCAGTATGATAGGGGCTGTGGTTAACTTCTCTTTGACTGCCGGGAAACCCGTTTCACATTCCGATGTCCACTCAAACTTCGCTCCCTTGTGAAGGAACTAGGTAAGCGGTCTCGCTATACGGGAAAATCCCTCGATAAACCTCCGGTAATATACTGCCAGCCCGAGGAAGCTTCGAATCTCGTTCAGAGTGGTTGGAGCCTTCCAGTTCTGAATCGCTTCTACCATGGCAGGGTCAACTTGAATCCCATTGGATGACACGATATGGCCAAGAAACGTTACTTCACTTAACCAAAACTCGCACTTGCTAAACTTGGCGAATAACCTCTCCGCCCTCAGTGTTCCTAAAACCGCTCGCAAATGCTGTTCGTGCTCCTTCGAACTCTTCGAATAGATGAGCAAGTCATCAATGATCAAGGACTAACTTGTCCAGGTAGGGGTGGAACATTCGATTCATCAAATCCATAAACACTGCCGGGGCGTTCGTGAGGCCGAAAGGGACAACTACAAACTCATAGTGACCATAGCAAGTTTAAAAGGCAGTCTTGGGAATATCCTCCGAACGCACCTTCAAATGGTGATAACCCGAGAGCAAGTCGATCTTTGAGAAGACACTCGCCCCTCTAAGCTGGTCAAACAAATCGTCTATCCTCGGAAGCGGATACTTGTTCTTTAACGTAAACTTATTGAGTTCGCGGTAGTCTATACACATACGCATGGATTCATTCTTCATTTTTACGAACAAAATGGGGGCTCCCCGTGGAGAAACACTTGGATGAATAAATCCTAAGTCCATCAACTCCTGCAACTGCACCATGAGCTCTTCTAGCTCCTTTGGTGCCATCCATTATGGTGCTTTGGACACCTGTGCTGATCCGGGCTCTAAATCGATTGTAAATTCCACCTTCCGATCCAGGGGCAGCCCGGGCAACTCCTTGGGAAACACATCAGGGAATTCACGAACCACGTCAACATCTTCCACCCTCGGGTGGTCTCTCCCTCCCTCGCTCCCACTCACGTAAGCGAGATAAGCCGAATTTTCTTTTCTTATCAGATTTGCCGCTTGGATCACCGACACGATAGAGTTGCGGCCTCCCATCGAAATCCCTTGGAATGCGGTAGCCTCTTATCCTGGGAGTTGAAATGAGATTTCCATCTCCTTACATCGAATGGTGGCAAATTTCGCCGCTAGCCAATCCATCCCGAGGATAACGTCTACGTCGGTTAAAAGCATAATGCTGAGAGTCCGCACTACTAACTTAAGAGATCCTAAGGTTATCTCTAGGTTCAAGCATTGTCGTTTCAAAAAGAGTCTTCCTCCTAGTGGTGAGATAACACTCAAGAGAGGTCTTAGGGGTTTAGTAAGCAGCTCTATGTTATCTACATAGGCCTCGGAAATGAAAGAGTGCGACGCTCCGGTATCAAACATAATCAAAATAGGCACATCGTGGAGAGTTCCCATACCTGCCAGATTGCCTTGGTCCTTAGCGAGCGGCTGCTTGGAGGAACTCGCTCAAGCCTCGTTCTGCTGTCTCTGAAACTGGCAGAACTGCTGGTTCTAAGGAGGAAGAGGGGCAGCGGGTCCCGGTTGGGCTTGGATGGCTCGGACCTGCTAAGGCGGCTTCCATCGCCGCCATCGTTCCATTTCCGCTTCTCTCCTTGAGTGGACACAGGGGTTAGAGCAGTTGCCGGTTGTTCGCTTGGCATCACGGCCTCAACATCCAATGCTCGGCTGAGCGACTCAGCATAGCATAGCCCTCCGTGGCTTGCTAGCGGCATCCTGATCTCGGGCCTTAGCCCCGTATAAAAGTTCTCTGCCATCTTTTCGTCCGTGTCCACTTGATTCGGCGCAAAGCGAGACAGCTCACAGAATTTTCGGTCATACTTAGTGACCGACATCCTCCCTTGCTTGAAACTATAGAACTCAACCTCCCTTTGTTTCCGGTAGCTTTTCGGCATGTACTTGTAATACACGGCCTCCTTGAAGTCCTCCCAAGTGAGGTTCTCTAGCTGTTCGGGATTCATAATCTTCCTCTTGGCCTCCCACCTGAAATCTGCCGATCCCGTCATCTGGAAAGCGACACAAGCCAAGCGCTCTTGGTCGTTGCACCTCAAAAAGTTGAAAATCTTCTCTAGAGCTCTTAACCACAGCTTAGCAATCACTGGGTCACCCATCCCGTCAAACGTCGGGGGATTCTATCGGAGAAACAATTCCTCTATTCTCCTATCCAATAGCAGATTAGCTTCAACACCCCTATCTGCACCGGGAATCTCCCTTACTACTCTCCGTGGTCGCAGCATCCTAGAAAATTCAAAACTTTTAAAATCGCTCGCGAAGCGCTTCAAACAAGAAAAATGAGGACCTAGGTCGCTCTGAACAACTCATCACATGCTCGAGAAAGCGGTAAAGGACAACAACATGCTCGTGCGACTATACATTCGAGAAGAACTTAGGAAATCCATTCGCTTAATAGCTAACCGCTTCACTATGTTCCGTAGGCCATAACAGCCTTAGAATCTCATGAAACTGCTTAGTCCGCTATAGCGAAATAATTCGCTTCACTATCTAAGTGACCTTAGGAGCAATCTTTCTAGCTAGCTTAACTATATTCTCAAGCGATGCTTCGTTCTCAAGCGATCGTAAATGATCATTCAAACTTTACTTCTATGTTCAAGCATCTCATGTATCATTTCGTTTTGGAGCGGATTCGGAAACCAAGGTATAACGCACAAAATTCACGTAGGGCACATAGTCAAGCGATTTCACGTAGACAAGCAAATTTTCTAAGCACATAGGGTTCAAATATGGAAGAAATTTCACGTAAGTCACATAAGCAGGTAATTCACGTAGACAGACAATTCCCTAGCACATTGTCAAGTAAGATTGCTAAGCATCTAACCTTTTTCTAAGCGTACCTCAGTTCTGTTGAGCAGGTCGGGTCGCGGTGATGGGTTTTGCTAAAGAACCTTAATGTAATCGATGTAACATTAACAAAGAAAAGACACCTGGATTTCAGAGCGAACCAAAACCTCTGATACCACTGCTGTAATGACCCGGACCCGATTTACGGATAACCGAACCCGGAGGGTCGCTACGGTCACAAAGGAAAGTATTGAAACAGAAAACTCTTGGGTTAAGCGGAAATGGGCACCGAACGAAAAGGGACTATCCGCTTGACATATTATGAAAACTCGCTTGGAAACTATTCCTTAAAAAGGGTCGCTTGTGAATTCCTCCAAAGAGTATTTTTGAATTATAATTTCCTTTGATTGACTTACATGCCTTTCTATAATATCAAAACATTTGTAGTAAAAATGGTCAAGGCCGCTTGGTAGCCTGAAAGCGGATTTTGGGATCTTGAGCGATTTCAATACTCGCTTATGAGATTTCAAGCGAAAAGCAAAAATTAGGAGTAAATGCAAGAGACGAAAATTTACATTATAAATAAGTGCCTGTTCAATTCAAAAGCTAAACAAAGGGGTGGTACAACATTTGTTTATTACATAACCATCAGTTTTAAAAAGGGGAGGGGTTGGACACAAGAGTCAGGTGCTTTTTCATTAAATGGACAGATGCAAGTGTCAAGACTTGCACCACCAGGTGCTTTTTCACGAAATCGCTTCAGCAAAAATCCGCTCGTCACCATTCCCATCTCAACCCTAACCTGCTCAACCTGCACACAGGGAAAACATGTATAGGGCTGAGTACTATAAAGCACTCAGTGGACACTTAGCCCAAAAATCACTTCAGAATTTAAATATAGCAAAAATAAGAATACAAAATGGTAAAGAGAGCCTTAGCTCGTGAAACCTTTTTGCTTGCCATATCTGCCCTTAAACAACCTGATGCGGGGGTTAATAACTCCCCCAGAACCTTGATCGCTCACCTTAACGTGAAGCGAACCTTACTTGGTCTGATCCAAGGAGGTTGGCCGACCTTGCTTAGAACCTCGATCGCTTGCCTTGGCAAAGCGAACCTTAAGTGCACTACCCGAGCAACACATGCTCGGGCCGATTGTATCTTAACTTGGAAAATCCGGCGGATAGGCATCACACATCATTCATGAAACCTCATGGCAAAATAAGCTTAAAGAAACATCATTCCTTCGAAATAACCATCTCTTAAATAATCGCTTCAAAATAATCGCGAAATAGACCTATAGCTAGATCCTTATATGTGAAACCGACTGATACAAGTATGAGGACTTGTACCACCAAACACCTTTTCACGAAACCGCTCCACCAAAACCCGCTTGCCACCGCTTCCATCTCGACCATGACCTGCTCAACCTGCACGCAGGGAAAACGTGTACAGGGTTGAGTACTTTGAAGCACTCAGTAGACACTTTGCCCGAAATCACTTTACAAGACAATGATAATAACAACTTGATAAAGAATAACACATTGAAACCATTGAGCCTTGGCTCGTGAAACCGTTACTTTGAAACCTTGCCTCTTGCAATATCTGTCCTTAATAACCTGATCTAGGGAGGGTGGCCACCCTTACCTAGACCCTCGATCGCTTGCCTGAGCAAAACGAACCTAGTGCACTTACCCGAGTAACACATACTCGAGCTGATCGTATCACGAAACCTTGGCACACAACCGACAGATAGGCCTTATGAAACCTCATCACATCATCAACACATCAACTTTAAAGAGAGCGACTTAAAAGTCCGCATCTATGAAAACTCCGCTTAAAAGTATCCGCTCGGCGACTTGTCGCTCGAGAGTTTTAACCCGCTTGGGGTACTTTAGTTTAGAAAGCCCACCTTTGGCTGCACAGGCGATGGTCGCTTCTTGTTATCGCTCATTGCTCTTCCTTTAGATATAAAAGCCAAATACTTATAAGAATTATACTCATAACGGAGATCCTAACTCGCTTCTGCTAACTCATCGTTCCGACCAAAAAGGGTTGGAGCGAACTTCTAACTACTCTTCTTATCTCCAACAAGATATCCTTACGTATTTTTCTCACTACAAGAAACCTTTAACATAAAGTATGATTTTTCTCATCTTTTAAAGGAAGCATTTGGGCTAGGGAAACATTTTGGTAGAAAATTCACAACTTTTGGTTTTATCCAAACAGTTCATCACGGCAGAAGGAAAACTCAAAAGGCTCAAAGATAGCTTCAAGAATTTGTTGTAGCCAAAACATAAACTCATTGAAAAACATAAGAAGCCCATATTTGTTTTAAAAGACTTTCTGGCTAAGCCTTGAATGAAATACTTAGACGTTTGAAGAAAAACATTTAGGGGTTTACCTTGAAACTTTGACTTCCAAAAGATCTAGTTCTCGGCTGGCTCTCCTTACTATCGGTCTTCTCTCTCTTAAGTTTTGAGTAAAATTTTGAAGTTGTAGTGAGGTGAGAAAATTAAGTTCCAGGGTGAGGTATTTATAGGGGTGTTACTCCCCTTTTCTAGTTTGGATAAAATAAATGAGAAAGAAATGTAACTGTTTTGAATGAATGTTTTTGAATAAATATTTTTGAATTAAAGTAACGTCTGATACGACTTTTTGCAGAAAAGAAAGCCTAGCTCTGGTCAACTAGGGTGGTGGCGGGTTCTCAGAAAAGTTGGCTGACAGGTAATAAATGCGCCTGGCGCACTTCTCGAGTCAACTCTTGCCGACATCGCTCTCCGCTCCTCAATCGAACTCGCTCGCTATGATAAATCGCTTGAAACCCTTCTTGCTCACTTGAAACCTCTTTGCTTATTAGGAACTCTCGTAGCAGAAGACCGTGAATCCGCTCGTCCGCGTTATCCGCTTGAACATCTTGAGCGAGCTTTTCAACTCGCTTCCGCTTGCTCAAGTGCACTTACCCAAGCATGCTTCTCAACTCGCTTCCGCTTTTTCCAGCGGACTCACACTTCGCTCTCCGAGAGTTGAAGCAACCTCCGAGCCACTCCGAACTGCTTGGAGCGGACTCGTCACTCTTTAAACTTTCATTCTCTGGAATGAACTCATGCGATTCGCACATCGCTTTCAACATTTAACAATAGTTATTTCTCGCATCTCTATTTTAGGTACACAGGGTGCTTCGCCTCAGCGATATCATGTATTTAACTTAAAACCTTCTCCGTAGAGACAATCGCATTTGAAACCTTGAAGCGAAATACTTATTTTATTATTTTTAAAATTCGGGTCATTACATGTGGCATGTTGCAGAAAAAGTAGAGTTGACTGACACATAATTAATGCGCCTGGTTCGCCTCTCGAGTCAGCTTCGCTGACTCCTGCTTTCCGCTTCTCGAGCAGACTTCCCCGAACGAACTCGCTCGGTGTACAAAATCGCTCTAGATCTCTCTTAGTCTATTCGCTTGTAAATTGTTTGCTCCAGATAGCTAAAGATTTTAGTTTGAGCTGATATCTGTGAATCCGCTCGCTCAAGATGTTCGCTTGGAGCGATTTATCGCTCAGCTCAAGCGAACTTCATACTTCGCTTCCGCTCATCCGAGCGTACTCATACTTCGCTCTGGAATTTGAAGCGAACTCCGAGCCGCTCCGAACTGTGTGGAGCGGACCCGCTACATTTTAGGACTCTTTCAACTTACACCCTTAGCAAAGAAAACTCAAGCGACTCAAAGGTCGCTTTCAAGCAATTACAGTTATCCACAATTAACTTAGTTACCAGCTAAGTTTCTAACGTAGTGATCATCATACCACTTTAGTTTAATTATGCACTCCAGTGCCTTTAGAAACGTAATAACCGGAATACCTCTTTCTAGAATCAAACATAGTAGAAACCTTGGATCAAAATCGTAATTATTGTTAATTCAAAAATTCGGGTCATTACACATTATAAGTGTCAAAACTCGATTCCCAAAACTCTGTTTCGTTCGCTGGAGATCTTTCTTATTTCGGTGTTGATTACGAAAGAGTCATCGTCGTTTTATCTTTGGAAGACAATACGCCAGACCGTGAGCGCTATCCCGGGCATATTTCGTCTTGGGAATGAGGCCTTCCTCGACTCGACGGATCCAAGTTTGTTTAGTATAGCATCTTTTTCATTGTAACTACTTTGTACGCCCGATGCAAGTTATGTTGTAAATTGTTATTACATGAGCCTGAAAGAAAAAGAAAAGATGTTGCCTTCAAAGCTACATCCATTGAAGGAGAGCAATCAGTTTCAATTGATATGAAGGGTAAATAAATTCAAAAAATATTATAAGGATCTCAAGAGCATTTAACCATCCCTTTCTTCTGACAAGAAAGGTGAAGGTAACAAATCAGAACTCTCAAAATTAATTTTTTTTTAACAATCCAGAAGGTAGCTGTTTTGAATGTGGTAGGACATGTCGTTACAAGTCAGATTGCCCTAAACTATCAAAGACAAAACGCGACGAGCTATGTGCCAAACTTGATCTCAAGGTCATGAAATAGCATGATGCCTTGATAGTAATCATGAACATTTAGATGATATGCCATAGTGGGAAGAAATCCAACAACTAATGGGATTATAAAAATCTCTCTGAAATGTTCGAGCAGTTAGTAGTGAAAGGATCTTGAATTGAGGATGAGAATGAAAAGTATAAGTTGGCTTTGAAAGATAGATTTATCTCATTCAATAAAGAGAAAAAAGAAGTAATAACCATAAAGTTGCAGGTTGTAGAAGCAACTTTGAGGGAAGAAAAATTGAAAGAAAAGCTAACTGAAAAGGATAGTGGGATCTGCTCACAAAATGCTAAGCTGACGGACGTTGTTGAAAGACGTGAGAAGCTAATCGAAAAATAACAAAAGCTTCAACAAGTCCCAACAAAGATGAACAAGAGTAGAGAATTGCTTGAAGCTCTACAACTCATGCAAAGATATCCTCAGATTAAGATTAGTACGGGATGAACTGGTCAGACTAGTGGAGCCAAACCTACGGAAAATGTGACCTTTGTCAAGGAACAAGGAATTGTCCAAAAGTCAGTTCATCACTCATTGCCGGACATGAGGATAAAGTTGGAGAATCCTGCTCGACAACCTCAGGCGATCTTAGTCAAGGAACAAAGACAGCTTGCTCCCAAGAGTCAAAAACAACCAGCTCAACCAAAGAAAAGGGTTCAACTAGTCCAATCTCGTGGCCCAACTGAACAAAGGAAAGAAATCTGACCTGCCTTAAGCAAAGGTCAGAATACTGAAAAGAGAAAACCATCAGCCGTCGAAAGAAGATTTCAGAAACCCTGCTCACCAACTACAAAGTCAACACGAGCAATGGCCTAGTCTATGGGAATTTGGTTAACCATTGAAGACATTGCTGCATAGGAGCATGAAGTGCATGGTTTGATTGAAGATATGAAGAAGATGCTTCTGCTCGTTGCTGTTGAAGTTTAAGTTTTTTATTTGCTTTCCAAAAGAGTCGAACCCGCGACCAGTAGTTAAATTTAGAGCTCTTTCAGCTTTAGTCGTGTTTTGTATTTTAAGTGTAATAGCGTTTTTCTTTCTAGCCGTAGGATATGTCTTTATGTCCGATGGTCAAGATTGAACCACGTGTCGTTTTTTGTTTCGTCTGTAGCTTGCAGAGTTTGTTAGCAGATTTCGTTTTGTAGCAGAGCTAGTACTGTTCTATTGGCATTGTATTCTGCTTTGTTCATGAATGAAAATTATTCTCTGCTTTTCTTTTCATCTTTAATGGAGTATGAATCTATGAATCTATGAAAATCTTCAACCATTCCTGGAATCAACAATAAATGTAGTGCCAAAATGAGTACATAAGATATTACTGTCAGTTTCGACACGTAGAGGTGGATATGTATGAGCAGCATGCCTACCAACCTGCTCATTCTCAGTACCAGTTTGGATTCTATGATGAGCCCTTCTACCTAATAAACCAGTATCAGTGGTTTGAGGTCACGCTCCTACAGCCACTCTTCTACCGTCACGAGTAGAAAATTCACTAGTAACTATAAGAGGTCATACCATTATAAAAAAAAAAAATTATACCGACACGGGTAGGAAAACTCTAGTATGATCAAGAGGACACGCTCCTCCACACACTCTTCTACCGTCGCGGGTAGGAACACACTGTAAGATGAGGAGGTCCTCCTCCTTCACAAACCCTTCTACAGTCATAACTAGGGAAACTCGTCTTCATTTTATACTTCTAAATCAAGTGATCTAAATTTAAAACTATGAACTCAAGTCCTCGGTCATTGCAGGTTCGCCATCGGCCGAACGTCCGGGTTTTTACGTTCCCCATGAAGTCACATTTAACCTAAAAATATTTGAGGTGAGTGTTGAGGTTTTATACTAAAAAGCATATTTTATGCGTGTATTTAACCATTTCTCTCAAGTTTATGGAGATAAATATTGTTATATGATTGACATATTAATTCACATTATGATTATGTAAATAAACGTTCGGTAGTATATATTAAAGATAATATGGTGTGAGATCATATTATTATTAATATATAGTTTAGAGGTTTTCGCTATTTGAGTGATATTGGACGAATCACTTAAGATTGTAGTATATCGCTTGATAATGGCTGGTCTTGGCTATTAGCTTATACTGAAGCGACGATGAGTTTCATCGAACATGATCACAACAAAATACATTCTTTTATATTGACTTCATAAAGAATAACGTATTGAACGATTAATATTTCTTAATTCTAGTTGTATGGTATTGGTTGTGTACTTGTGATATGCATTACTTTGATTTATTCAATTCGACTTGGGTTAGAGAATTGACCTCAGACCTTATATATTGCGTAATAGGTTATGAGTATGATTATCAATATCATAGCTAGAAATCGTGTCTCGTTTATCGAGTTGAAGATGTCCCCTTGAGGCGCTCCAAAAATTATTATATCAATCTTGCAAGTGAAATTTATTTCGATATAATAATAAAGTCGAGCGAGTACTACTCTGGGAATTAGATTTTAATTAATTAAAGAAGTAATATCTTAAATTAATTAATGGACATGCGAACCTTTTATACAGAAAATAATATAATTCAAAAAGAAGCCCAATGTGTTGTAATTTGGGATTGAACGGGCAGTGCAATATTATACTGTATCGATGAGATAAGAATAATATTAATATAATTAAACAAGTATTTTGGGCTTGAGACTACTAGTTGGATATTTAATTATATTGGGGGCCCAAGTTCATTCCTCCTTAAATCCTTATGGTAGCCCATAATAAGTAACCTAGGCCCAGTATCGGAAAAGCCCACATAATTATCTCGATTTCCTATAAATAGGAGATAAGTTGAGAATTAATTAATCACTTAACCTATTCTACTAGGGGGCCCCGATTCTGAGCTATAGGGGAGAAGGCGGATCGAATTCAATTCCATCTAGAAGCCTTCTCCGCTCCGGGAATACCGTAGAAGATCATAAGATCGACTTGAAGAGTCGAATTTCGTGTGTAGAAATTCGGTACGTGGAAGATCTTTTCCTCTACATCAAATGACGGCCACAAACATAGGTATAATATCTACTGAAATTAAAAAAATTGAAAATAAAAATATAGGGAGCAGTGTAATATTTTTGATAAATATCAGTAATGACGATGAAAAGAACAAATAGTATTGGTTTAAAAAAAATTGAGGAAAATCCATAAAAAAACATTAATCTGCAATAGCTCATCTTCCTTCCTTTATAACTATAGAACTCCTCCTTCTTCTTTCGTCTCTCTCGCTCTCCTTCCTCTACAAAACTGCTCGTGCTTGGCCGGAAACTGCTCGAGCTTGGCGTTGTCCTCCCTCCGTCGGACGCTCCCCTCACGTCTTTGAAGCTGTTCCGCCTCCTTCGAGCTCCCACTGGAATCAGATCTGAAGAAGATGTAAGAATAGAAAGAACTTGAGGATGAAGAAATCAGATCTTGAAATAGAGAGAGAAATTGGGGAAGAAGATTTGAGAGAGAAGGGGCAATTTGAAATGAGAAATTTTGGAGAAATTCCGCTTTTGTTTAACTTTGGAGACTAGTTGAGGATTTGAAAATACAATTAAAGTCAAAAGGCGAGAATTAAAAAATTGGATAAAATTTATATTTTTTTAAGTTATTGAATATAATTTGTATTTCCTTAACATGGATAGGTAAATAATATCATTTTTCTCTTCCTTTTTGCTGTATTTTAGAGTGAAGCGATGAGTTGCCGTTTGTAACGTATTTTTGTGCTCGGAGAGATTCTCTTCTGTTTAACGGGTAATAATCTGACTCAGCAACTGGACCGTGAATCATACTTATTCAGGACACGTGGGAATAAACCATTGGCTCAATGTGGTAAGAGTGCCATATCAGCACTTATTCACGTCACATTCCAAAACGATCTCCCACGATGTCCGAGTATCGGAAGAATTTATATCTCCAACTAGCAAATTCCGACCGCCCTTCACTGGTTCGGTGAAATTCTCTTCTGCTTTCTCTCTCTCTATCGTTTTTCAGGTTGTTCTTTCGGATCCTTTATGGTTTGTTAATTCCTACAATCGTATAATTAGCTGATGTTCTTTAAATTTGTTTTATAGGTTGTGATTTTATTTTGTAAATTTTGTTATCGTGTTTGATGCTCATTTCTGTCTACCTTGCTAAGAAATTGATGGAACAAATGCTTCTTTGATAGCGCAGATCTATTG
>JAOWBJ010125867.1:0-13168 GCA_028566335.1 Monarda citriodora | reverse complement strand
CATAAAATCTTTGTCTTGTATCAGAGCTTTGAAGTCTTTGAAAAAAAATAACTTGTCTCTAATGAGGTGAAGCACAGAGACTTTATGAAGCTTTTATTGTGGACACTTGAAGATAACCAATTCTTCAAGATCTCTTGGGAATTTGTGCAATAAAGATAAGCTTGAAAATTCCTTGCAAAATACTGTTCAAGAGACTGTAGCATCCACTGTAGCGATCTTGACTTGACTTTGACTTGAAGCGATCTTGACTTGTAGCGATCCAGGATTTGGTAGCGTTCCGGAATTGGTAGCGATCCGAAACGGTAGCGGTCCTGAACGGTAGCGATCCTGGAATCGGTAGCGATTCTATTCGGTAGCGATCACTGTAGCGTAGCGATCCTAGATTGGTAGCGATCCGGATTGGTAGCGTTCCGCTACAAAAAACTTGTAGCGATCCGGATGGTAGCGTTCCGCTATGAAAAGCTGTAGCGATCCGGATGGTAGCATTCCGCTACGAAAAACTGTAGTGATCCGGATGGTAGCGTTCCGCTACGAGAAACTTGTAGCGATCCGGACGGTAGCGTTCCGCTACGAAAACTTGTAGCGTTCTTGGATCGGTAGTGATCCGCTACGAAAACTTGTAGCGATCCCGAACGGTAGCGTTCCGCTACGAAAACTTGTAGCGATCCCGAACGGTAGCGTTCCGCTACAGAAAAGTGTAGCGATCCTGAAAGATAGCGTTCCGCTACAGAAAAGTGTAGCGATCCCGGATTTGTAGCGATCTTGAAAACTGTAGCGGCTCTGGTTTGAAGCGATCTTGATCTGTAGCGATCCAACTTGTAGCTATAAATAAGAAAACCAAAATAATGGCTCCCTAACAAATGAGCACATTTCAAACTACAAGTAATCTATCTAAGGGAGTTCTTTTACAAGAATTTAAGAACAAGGATTATTAGTAAGGGGGCTTTGGTATAATCAAAACCATATAATTCTTTTATAAACTTCCCCCTTAACTAAATATTCCAACAGGACGGACTGCCGAGAATACCAAAGTGAGATCGAAGCACTAAGGGGCTTGTCCGGTGAGTACAAGATCATTCTTGTTTGGTATCCGAAGCTTGCTAAGATCTTGAATGACAATCCGGGGTCTTCCAGTTCAACTATAATTGTATATCGCCCCTCTGAATATACCGAGCAAGATCGTCGAGAGGTATTAAGGCATCAAGGCGGTGGCAGAGCACCCCGGACACAGGGCCATGGTAAGAGGCTACAAGGACCTCTCGAAGTTCCTGTTCCGGTGCGGGGTGGGTAGATTTAACTCGGATGCCTTTTTGAGGGCTGAGGTGCCCGAGGACTTTGTGAGGAAGTGGTTAAGCTTTAGTAAGCCTCGGGACCCTTCAGCATCTTGGGTTGTATCTCCTGTACTTAAAGATAAATAACCTTTTTGTAACTTTATTGTGTACTTTGTGAGGATGAATAAAACACTTCTATCTTGTCATTGTGAATGATCACTTAGCATTTATAGAAGTTCATGTTTTATCCATAAGTGAGAAACTTTGGCTTTGTTAGAGGTAGCTAGCCTTTGTGCCGAAGTCGAAATGTCCTTGTTTGGCGAGTTTTATCGCCAGGAACAGACTTCCTGATACACGTTTAACTAAGTCACCCGAAGTGGGGACTGTGGACTATTATAGGAGAATTACACTTCGACAATACGAAATGCTTTTCTATCCTTAAGAATAATTATTAACCTGACAAAGGAGTCTTATACCTTCTTTAGAAGATTTTGACAAACTTTGTCTTCGGTATGTTCTCAAAAAAGGGGGCCGGCCTTTGAGATTTAAGTTCGAAATATTAAGTATAAATGGGATTTTTAAGACAAGTGTATGCAAATGGTAATATAAAATTAAATCGACAAAATGGACAAGTAATTTTATAAAAGTAAATTTCTAAGAAGAAACAAGTTTACATGAAAATGCTAAGACTCAAATGCAAGATACTGACACAACCCATATATACATAGATATGCCAAGTTCGGGGAATGAGCTCACCGGACATGTGAGCCTGTTTGTACGACCCTCTTCCGAGAACTTCAATAACCCGATATGGTCCTTCCCAGATGCTTCGAGCTTGTCGGGCTTTTCTGCTCTGCTTACTTCGTTGTTTCTAAGCACGAGGTCATCCACTTTGAATTGCTGCATTTTCAAAATTTGGTTATATTACCGGGCTACTTGTTGCTTATAGTGAGCTTCTTTTATAAAGTCAAGCTCCCTCTTTTCTTCGGCAAGGTCGAGTTCAGTCAAGAGTCCCTCTTCGTTGTCTTCAGTCGTGAAGTTTATCGTGTGAGGGCTAGGCATGCCGATTTCGACGAGGATGACTGCTTCATTGCCGTACACCAAGCTATATGGTGTTTCCGGGGTTGTGCGGTATGACCACGAAACTTGTGGGAGACTCCTCCTTGGTTACTTCAGTTTGACCATTTGCTTAGGGGTGGGTGACCAAAGTGAATTTTTGCTGGATTTTGAGTTCTTGGCACCACTCTTGAACCGCTTGTCTGTGAATTGTGTTTCATTGTCTGAAACAATGATATGGAGGATGCCGAAACGACAGACTATGCTCTTCCATACGAAGTCAAGGGCGTTCGTACTTGTAATTTTTGCCAAGGGATCAGCTTCAACCCACTTCATAAAGTAGTCTATCGCTACAATAAAAAATTGCAGATGTCTTGGGGCTTCCTCCAGTGGTCCCACTATGTCTTTGCGGCAGTTTTGGGACATTTCCGTAGATTTGGCATTTTGGGCACTTTTTGACAAGGAGGACTGCGTCTTGGACAATAGTTGGCCAATAATATCCCCACTGCTTGACTTTTTTAGCTAGCACTCTCGCGCCGATGTGGCTTCCACAAGATCCTTCGTGGACTTCTCTCAAAACATAATCCGCCTCATCGGGTCCTACACACCTTAGCAATGGTTGTAAGTAGGATTTTCTGTAGAGGACTCCCTCCTTCAGTTCATAAAAGAGTGACTTGCAAAGTATTTTCCTGGCTTTAAGCTTGTCATCTGGCAGTTCGCCTTTTTCCAAGTGTGCTAGGATGGGGGTCATCCAGTTCAGTTCGTTTGTTATCAATTGCACTTCGGCAACTTCATCTATGCTCTGATGCAATACTTCTTCCGCCGTAGAATCATTCGATGATGACGCCAGCTTACTCAGAGTATCAGCTAGGCTATTTTGAGCCCTTGGGATACGAACTATCTGGAAATAAGAGAAAACTCGTTGCATATGTCGGGCTTTCTCCAGATATTTCTTTATTTTTTCTCCTCTAGCTTTACTCGTGTCCATTATATGGCCAACGATGACTTGGGAATCACTATGGACCTTTAGAGAAAGGATGTGGAGACTTTGAGCTAGTCGGACTCCGGCAAGGAGGGCTTCGTACTCCGATTCATTATTCGTGGTTGGAAATTTGAAACGGAGTGAATAAGTTACTTTGTGGCCATCAAGTGCAACTAGTAGGATGCCGGCTTCGCTTCATATTTTTCCCGAAGCTCCATCCACGTAACCTTGCCAACAGTCTGTCGGTTCCACTTTGGGAGCTTTTTCTTTAACTTTCGTGACCATCGGAGTGGGGATTTCATCGAATTTCGCTTCAACCAAAAAGTCTGTCAATGCTTGTCCTTTTTATAGCTTTTCGAGGGCAGAATTCAATGGAGTGTTCTCCCAACTCAATGGCCCAATTTGCATTCTACCGGATGCTTCTGGTTTTGTCAAGACTTGCCGAAGTGGAAGATCAGTGAAGACTCGTATGGTTTGAGCATGGAAATACGGTCGTAATCTCCTTGCCGCATTTACTAAGGCTAAGGCCTCCTTTTCCAAAGGCTGATATCAAGTTTCCGGACCCCTAAGTGCATGGCTAAGGAAATATACGGGACATTGGTGTCGACCTTCTTCTCGTACGAGTACCGCACTGATCGTTTCATCGGATGCCGCTAAGTATAAGGATAAAGTTTTGTTATGATCCACGAGTTGAATTATGTAGTTGCAGATGATGCGGTATTGGAAAGGGGATGAGCTAGGGTTCCTCGTGAAATTGGGAATTTTGGCTGGAATGAAGACGAAGAACACGTGGATTTGTTCTTAATCCAGAAGAGGACACGTGTCGGCGATCGCCTAAGGGAGAAATGTAATCAGGGCCGAACACGTGTCGATGGTTGATGATAGAGGATTTGAAGAAGAAATCATGTTTGTAAATAACGTTTTTTGGTTTATTTGTTTTATTTCAATTTCAGTTAAAGTTGTATTTTTGTTGAGTTGAGAGTTTTATGAGCTCCCTTTAGGTTTTCTTGTTGGTTCATTCCCGAAGTAGGTTTAGGTCGAAACAACTTAGGGTCCTTAATTTATACATTGTAGATTTCTTTTCGAAAAGTTTATGAAAAGAAATTTCTACCATTCCTACTTCTCTCTTCTTCCTTCTTCTTACTCTGAATCTTACTCTTTCAATTTGCACCCAATCGGCGGAATTCAATTATACAATTTCTCAATTACAGAAAATACAAAAAAATAGCATCTACCCACCACAATTGGTATCACCCAGGAGACACCCATGGCGGAAAATACACGTTTTGACGGAGCTTGCTGAGGGACAGAGACAACTGGAACGATCCTTGCAGACTTAGGCCTTAAGTCGTGCATCGTTTGAGCAGAAATTAGCAGATCAATTCCAAGATCGCCAACATTCAGCAGTAATTCAATCAAGCGCTGGCTGAGATCAAGGAACAAGTATCTAATGTTGGTTTCAGTTCGGGCACCGGATAGAATTCAATCTTAGGTCCTAGACCTACTGCTGGATCTGGTAAAAATGGTACTCACCTTGCTCACACTCCTTTACCCAAATTGGATTTTCCAACGTTTGATGGTTCTCATCCGCGATGATGGATCCTAAAATGCAATACATATTTCAAGTTAGTGGCTCATATTCCTGATACTCAGAAAGTACATATGGCATCTATGTATTTCCAGGGCAAAGCATTATCCTGGTTTCAAAATCTTAAGCTTGATGATTATGTGCTTACTTGGAGACAATTTGTTGATCTAGTTTCTACCAGATTTGAAGATCTGTGCATTCTAATATTATTGTCGAATTTAATAAGCTCAAGCAAACTGGGTCTTATGAATCATATGTGGATCGTTTTGATCAGTTGAGGTCATATTTATTATTGGAGGATTCTAGCAAATTCACAGAGGAGTACTTCGTTGCTAGTTTTTCAGTGGTTTACCTGATGACCTACAGAATTTTATAACTATGTTCCAACCTCAGACATTAGACCAAGCAATTGATTTAGGAAAGAAACAACTACTCACCCTTGAAGTCATTACCAAGCGGCTGAAACCACCTCCAAAGCCTTTTTCTCCTTTTCCTTCTGGTTTCAGGAGATCTGACCCTTTCCCATATCCATCTCCAGCTCCTACCAAGGTTCATAGCCAACAAGTCAGCAAACAAGTTACCAAATTATTAACATCTGCAAAGATGGCTGCACGGAGGGAAAAAAGTTTATGCTATAACTGTGATGAGAAATACATAGATGTAAACAGAGGATTCTGTGTCTACTTATGTCTAAAGATGAGAAATCTGCATTTTCCCATTTTCCCAGGACACTCCACTAGATAATCCAGATTATTCGGAGTTAGATGTTGAGGAGGTGCAAATGTCTTTGCACTCTATGCTTGGAGAGTGCGGCCTTACTACCATGAGGGTTATATGAGAAGTAGGAGAACATAAACTGAATATTTTGTTGGATACTAGGAGCACACTAAGTTTTCTTTAGGAAGATATGGCAAAGAAGTTGGGTTGCAGTGTTCAAGAAGATAAACCCATTACGGTCAGGGTAGCTAATGGGCAGAAATTGCTCAGTTCACAGAGAGCAACTGACTTCCATTGGAAGGTCCAGGGCTATGAGTTCACTTATTCACTTTGGTTATTAGGCAATGTGGGTTGTGGCATGATATTGGGTGGTGATTGGTTAAGGTTCTGTACACCCATTGAATTGGATTATACATATATGACCTTCACAGTGACATTAAATGGTGAAAGAATAAAGCTCAATGCTCTCACTACCTTGTTGGATTGCCAAATGATTTCAGGCCCAGTTCTTAGTAGCCTCGTACATCTGGATTCCTAGAGCATTGAGGAAAATTTTGTTGTCAATGATGGGGAGGCTGTAAAGGAGTCTACCACAGAAGTTATTCCCTCTGCCATTAATAATATTTTATTGGAATTCAAGGATGTTTTTGAGGAGCCAGTTGGACTTCCACCCTCAAGAGGTGTGGAACACCAGATTGCATTGAAGCCAGACAGTAAGCCCAAGCATCAATATCCTTATAGAACATCTCATAATCATAAGGATGAAATTGAGAAAATAGTGGGAGAAATGCTCAAAGTTGGAATAATTCAACACAGTCGTAGCCCATTTGCTTCTCTTGTGATTTTGGTGAAGAAAAAGGATAATAGGTGGAGAATGTGTGTTGATTATAGGTATTTGAATTCTTTAACTGTTAAACATGATTTTCCAATGCCTGTTATTGATGAATTGTTGATTTAACTGTTTGGGGCCAAATATTTTTCCAAGATAGATCTTAGATATGGATACTTTCAAATTCTTATGAAACCCGAGGACAAATTTCTTACTGCATTTAGAACACATCATGTGCATTTTGAGTTTATGGTTATGCCTTTTGGATTGATGTCCCTACCACATTCCAATCTCTTATGAATCAAATTTTTGCTGCTTGCTTAAGAAAGTTTGTCTTGGTCTTTTTTGATGATGTATTGGTCTATAGTAAGTGTTTGGAGGATCATTCAGTACACCTCAGGGCTGTGTTAGAGATATTGAGGCAACACACTTTATTTGCTAAGCTTAGCAAATGCAGTTTTGGTCGGGTGGAATACTTAGGGCAGATCATCACTTCTGATGGAGTGTCAACAGATCCAGCTAAGATCTCATGTATGGTAAATTGGCCCATACCTAAAACCATGAAGCAGTTAAGGGGATTCCTTGGTCTTACTAGAGAAAGTTCATTAAGAATTATAGGTTACTAAGCAGTCCACTTACTGCTTTATTAAGGAAGGACTCTTTCATTTGGTCTGTGGAAGCAGAGGCTGCATTTGTGAAGTTAAAAGAGGCTATGACCTCTGCTCCAGTTCTTGCTTTACCAAATTTTAGTCTCTTATTTATTTTGGAGACTGATGCTAGTGGGACAGGCATTGGAGCTATCTTAATGCAAGAAGGGAGACCAATAGCTTTTTTAAGCAAAGCTCTTGGAGTTGGGAATCAAGCCTTATCCATATATGAAAAGGAATTCTTAGCAGTGGTAGTTGCAGTTCAGAAGTGGAAAACTTATTTGCAAGGTCATAGGTTCATCATCAAGACAGATCAGCAGGCCTTAAGGCATTTGCTTGACCAGAAAACAATGAACCCTACCCAGCTGAAGTGGCTTACTAAGTTATTGGGATTCGATTATGAGATTCAATTTAAGAGTGGAGTAGAGAATAAAGCAGTTGATGCTTTATCCCGGATTCCTTATGGTCCTACTGATTGAAATGTTATTTATGTAGTTTCCCCATTGTGGGTACAGAAAGTTGTGAACAGTTATGCACAAGATAAGAGTATTCAAAAGATCAATATTGCCAAGGCAGTTGACCTTACTTCTTTTCCTGATTATAGTATTTCAGATGGAGTCCTAAGGTACAGAAAAAGAGTTGTAGTGGGAAATGACGAGGACTTGAAAAAGTCCATATTATTTGAGATCCATAATGCCCCAGTTGGGGGTCATTCTGGTATTCAAGCCATATATATGAGATTAAGAGCATGTTTCTATTGGACATGAATGAAAAAAGCAGTGATTCAGTGGGTGCAATCTTGTGATACATGTCAGAAGGTTAAGCCACAATATGGTCTCTCACCTGGTTTACTCCAGCCATTACCTATTCCCCAAGGCGCATGGACACATATATCCATGGATTTCATCGAGGGCCTGCCAAAAGTAGGAGGAAAGAGTGTTATTCTGGTTGTTATTGATAAGTTTTCAAAGTATGGCCATTTTCTGGCCTTATCTCATCCCTACAATGCTGAATCAGTGGCTCAATTATATCTGGATTCTATTTACAAGCTACATGGATCTCCTACTAGTATTGTTTCTGACAGGGATCCTATATTCACTAGTAATTTTTGGAAAACTCTCTTCAGGCTTATGGGCACTAAACTTTAGTTTTCATCTTCATACCACCCTCAAACTAATGGTCAAACAGAACGTTTGAATCAGTATCTTGAAAACTACCGAAGGAGCATGGTTCTAGATTTTCCTAGGCAGTGGGTTCGTTGGCTTCCTTTGGCGGAATTTTGGTACAATACCAATTTCCACAACAATCTACAGGCTACTCCCTTTCAAGTTTTGTATGGGTATCCACCACCACATCTATCATTGGACTATTATTTTAAGGAACTTACAAATGATGCTTCGCAGTTATCGGCAGAAAAATAGGTTTTTTTAAGAAAGATTAGGGACAAACTACTTCATGTTGAGAACGCATGAAATTCTTTGTTGATCTTAAGTGGGAAGACAGGGAATTTTATGTGGGTGACCTCGTTTATGTCAAGTTACAGCCCTACAGACAAACATCACTGGCTCTAAGGAAGAATCTTAAACTCGCTTCGCGATATTTTAGGCTCTATAAGATTGTGGAAAGGGTCAGGAAGGTGGCCTATAGATTAGATCTACCTGATTCTTCGTGTCTTCATCTAGTGTTTCGTGTCTCACTCTTGAAGAAAAAGCTGGGGAATTCATATTTACCTATTTCACAGTTGCCTGAGGTGGACGCCGATGAGCTTTTCTGCGTATTTCCTTGCAAGATTTTGGAATCGCACTTGCAGCAACAGAAGTCCTCGCTTGTTTCACAGTGGTTGATTCAATTGTCCTCTGTTCTTCCGGATGTGTCGACTTGGGAGGATGAAGCTTTTATCAGGGGAAAGTTCTGATCTTTTGATCCTTGCGAACAAGGATCTAAATCGAAAGAGGGTATTGTTATGATCCACGAGTTGAATTGTGTAGATGCAGATGAGGCGGTGTTGGAAAGGGGACGAGCTAGGGTTCCTCGTGAAATTGGGAATTGTGGCTGGAATGAAGACGAAGAACAAGTGGATTTGTTCTTAATCCAGAAGTGGACACGTGCCGGCGATCAGCTAAGGGATAAATGTAATCAGGGCCGAACACGTGTCCAAGGCTGATGATAAGATTTGAAGAAGAAATCGTGTTTGTAAATAACGCTTTTTGGTTTATTTGTTTTATTTCTTTTCGGTTAAAGTTGTATTTTTGTTGAGTTGAGCGTTTTATGAGCTCCCTTCGAGTTTTCTTATTGGTTCTTTCTCGGAGTAGGTTTAGGTCGAAACAAATTAGGGTCCTAAGTTTATATATTGTAGATTTCTTTTCGGGAAGTTTATGAAAAGAAAGTTCTACCATTCCTGCTTCTCTCTTCTTCCTTATTTTTACTATGAATCTTTCTCTTTCAATTTGCACCCAATCGGCAGAATTCAATTACATAATTTCTCAGTTACAGAAAATACAAAAAAATAGCATCTACCCACTACAAGTTTCCTCCTCTTTGAGAACCGACAATATTGGGAGTTCGGCCAAATATTTCTTGAGGTCTCCAAAAGCTTTCTTGTGTGCTTCTCCCCACTCGAACGTTGGGGCCTTCTTCAAGATTTTGAAGAATGGTAATTGCTTTTCGGCAGCTTGTGAGAGGAAGCGGTTCAGTGCGGCCAGGCACCTAGTGAGTCTCTGTACGTCATGAATGGACTTCGACACTGCCATGTTTTGGATGAACTATACTTTGGTTCGGTTATCCTTGAGTCCATCTTTTGACACCCAACACCCCAAAAACTTTCTAGAGTTTACCAAAAAGGTGCATTTCTGGGGGTTTATCTTGAGGTTGGCACTTCGGAGCACGTCGAGAGTTGCTTTGAGATCGTCTACAAAAGCAGTAATGATTTCACTATTTACAACTATATAATCGACGTATACCTCTACAATTTTTCCGATGTGTTGTCGGGACTGTATGTCCGCCATTCTCTGGTAAACGGCTCCTGCATTTTTTAGTCCGAATGGCATCTTTTTATAGGCGAAAATATTGAAGTCAATAATAAACACTGTTTTGGATGCATCTTCTTCATTCATTAAAACATGATGGTACCCTTTGTACAAGTCAAGAAAACTGAAAATTTCAAAACCCACTAGGGCTTCGATATTTTTATCAATATTCGGGAGAGGGTAAAAATCCTTGGGGCAGTGCTACTTTAGATCAGTGTAATCTATGCACATCCGCCACCCCCTCTTTTTTCTTGTCATGACCCGATTGGCTATCCAAGTCGGGTACTTGACTTCAAAAAGGACTTCGACTTTCAACAATTGTTGCACTTCGTCCCGAATGACTTGATTCCTCTCTGCGGCAAAGAGTCTTTGCTTCTGCTTGACAGGCCTGACTTCGAGGTTGATATTCAGTCGATGCGTAATAACGTCGGAGACACTCCCGTCATGTCAAGAGGCGACCAAGCAAAGACGTCTCGGTAGGCCCTAAGGATCTGGATTGTTTGACTTTGGAGTTAAGGTGTTCCTGCAAAGCCAATTTTGACAGTTTTGGCGGGATCATATTCATATAATTGCACTTCAATTAAGTCCAGCCCAGGCTGTACTCCGTCTTTTTCCAACTCCTTAGGCAGTTGTGATTGCTATGCCTGATAATGTCGAGCTGAAGGCTCGACATTTTAAGGGTAATCTGCATGCACTCTTTAGCCCTCTTTTGGTCACCGCAGATGGAGGCCATTCCTCTTTTAGTCGGGATTTTGATCATCAGATGGTATGTAGAACATACCGTCCGAACTGCATTTAACTAATCCCTCCCGAGAATGATATTGTAAGGAGAGTGGACTTTGACGATGAAGAATTGTACTACCGCAGTGGAGCTTGTAGGAGCTTTCCCAACAGTTACATGGAGGCTAATGACTCCTTCAGGCAGGTATCTTCTTGAATAAAGCTCTTCAACGGGAGCGGAGCCGGTGCCAGACGAGCAGGGTCAATCTCTAATTTATCGAAACATTCTTTGAAAAGAATACTCACTGAAGCTCTAGTATCGACGAACATTCGGTGAATGAGTTTGTTCGCCACTCCGGCTTGGATCACAATGGCATCTTGGTGCAGTGATATAGCCGGTATTGGATCCGCATCAGAGAATGTAATGACTTCGTCTTTTTTGAGACGCTTGTGAGTGGGCTCCTCTTGAGTTGAATTCTAGCACTTCGCCTTAAGTGACGACTTCGTCTTCCCTACGAGGAGAGCGGCGATCGTCGGAATGACCCCATTATATTGGGGTACGTCATCATCCTCTTCAGGATCTTGCCTCTGTTTTTTCACAGTGGGGGGCGCAGTTCGGCTTCCCTTGTTTTCTTTTGCCGTTATTCTGTCGCCAATCCTGGTATTTCTTTAATGCCTCTATTTTAACTAAGGCATCAATATCTGATGACCGTGATCTTCATGGAAAGAGCAGTATTTAATCTGGCTTCGCCTCTTGGCGGACTTTGTCATAGGTTTTGGTTTTTCGAACATTGCAGAGTGGGGTTCGAAAATTTCAGTCCTTGACTTCGTCAATGGAGCGTATTGAGGCTGTGGCTTTTCCTGATTAGGACGAGGTCTGAGCCTAGACTGCACGGGCCCTCGCTGGTGTCTATCAAAAGCACTCTGGGGATTTCTTCCTTGATCGCCACGATCTTCATTTTTCTTCTTTTCTCCCCAGACTGAACTGTCCAAGGTTCTCTTTCTTCGGTCCGCCTCATCAGCCCGGGCGAACTGATCCACAATATTCCACATCTCGTGTAGTTTGCGGATTATATTTGACGAGCTCCTTGTATAGAGCTCCGGGGAGAATACCGTTTTGGAATGCTGAGATGACAAGTAGATCGTTGATGTCGTCCACTTGTAGGCATTCTTGATTGAACCTCATCATGAAGTCGCTAATTTTCTCATCGCGACCTTGACGAATTGATAAGAGTTGGGCCAAAGTGGCTCGTGCTTCGGCATTTTGGAAAAAACCTTCTATGGAAGGCTATCATTAAGTCACCGTATGATGTGCACTTGCCAGGGGGCAGGCTATCAAACCATCATCGGCAGTTCCGACAAGTAATTCTGGGAAGAGCTTGCACATGTGCACCTCATTGACGCGCTGATTAACCATATTGTACTGATATCTTCCGAGAAAATCATGAGGGTCAATGAGACCATCATAAGATAGTGGGGGGACCCTGTAGTTGTTGGGGAGATGGGTCTGCACTATATCGTCAGAGAAGTGAGTTCGGAGTGCTCCGTACACTCCAAATCCTTCATTATGAACTGTTGAGACATGAGTTCGTGTTGGCGAGCGACTCCTCTCGTAATGGGTACTTCGGTATCGCGACGAGCCGGGGGCATGTCGTTCTGAGGGCCTTCATTCCACGGATGGCGAGAGGAGGCTTCAACTTCTCTCTCACGAGTCTGGGACGAATCTCGTCCCTTTCGGAGGAAATTTAGGTTGTTTGACAGCCTCATTTAGATCAGGTTGTTCATATTCCAGCTCGGTTCATTGGGTCCTAGTAGGACCGGACCTCTCCTCTCTAAAACTAGGTGTATGATCCCTTTCGTCTAGGGAGGGAATGGGATCTTGCGGTGGTTTGGCCCTACACTTCCTCATTTGTTCTTGCGGTTGTTCACGTTAGCTCAAGTTCTCATCATCGTGTATCAGTGTAGAATACGTAGATCATAGTATTTTTAAACTGTTCCCACAGACGGCGCCAATGATCGATCCCGCTTTCTTAAGAGATATTAAATGACTTGAGCAATGAAGAACACACGAAGATTTATGTGGTTGAATCTACTTGAGGTAGATCTACGTCCACGGAGAGAAATAGAGTATTGTTTTATTGCTGAGAGTATGATTGCAGTACAATATGAAATTGTTCAACTTGTACTGCGGTTCTACACGAACAAGAACAAGAACGACAACCAGACACAACATAAAGTACAACAGTATGCAAGATATTAGTTACCCAGTTCGGTGTAAACACACCTACGTCTGGGGGGATTTCTCCCGAGGGAACACTCCAATACTATAGAG
>JAOWBJ010125765.1:0-13173 GCA_028566335.1 Monarda citriodora | reverse complement strand
CGTGACATAATCAATGATTCATGATTTAAAAATGTATATAAGGAAAATATATACCTTAATCCTTGGAATATCTAAAACCTAAAACTTCCATGTGTCATTCATCTATTGAGGCAATAAAAGAAAGATGCCATGTGCTCTCATATTAGAGGATATTAAATGATAAACCTGCTCCAACTCTTCACTTATAAATAAATACTCAGTCCAATTAACGAATGCACAAAACACAAACTCAACCATCTCCCAAAATTAAATCAAGATTTTCGTTTTCTTTGATAACCACTAGAAAATCTTAATCATGGGTGTGATCACCAGTGAGCAAGAAATCAGCTGCTCGCTGGTCTCAGCAAAAAGATTGTTCAAATGTCTTGTTTTCGATGCGGATGAACTCATGCCCAAAATCATACCCGACTTTTTCAAGAGCTTCGAAACTCTTGAAGGCGATGGAGGAGTTGGAAGCATCAAGCTCGTTACTTTTAATGCAGAAGGTATACAAAAATTGTTTAAAACTTCATAAATACTGCCTCCGTCACATCTCATCCTGTCTCATTACTTTTTTGACTTTCAAACACGCATTTCAATACGAGTTTTACAGTATTGTAATAATGGTACAATTATGTGATGATTAGGAAGGGAGCCTGCAAAGCACAGGATCGAAGTAGTAGACGAGGAAAACCACGTGTACAAATACAGCGTAATCGAAGGCGGGATTCTTGGGGAAGATCTGGAGTCTGTGTCGTATGTTTTCAAGTTCGAGAGTGGCGCTGGAGGTGGTTGTACCGTCAAGATTTCTGCAACGTACCACCCCAAAAGCGAAGAGCACAGCGGCATAATGGGGAAGATCGAGAGTGTCAAAGAGGCGACTAAGGGTTTCATCCACACTCTTGAAGCTCACCTCCATGCTCATACCGACGACTAGCTACTAAATTGCAGTAATATAAAGGAGAGATCGGACTTTTCCTTTTCTTGATTTCAAGAATTCAAAATAATAAAGTTGCGTGTGTCATTTTATATAGTATGAAAATTTTTATATAGTATGAAAATCGGGTCGGACCGGTTGGTCGAATTATGAATCGGGGTTTAGTTTGGCCTGTTCTGAGATAATTAATCTTTGTGAACCGGCCGATCGATTTGATTCTTATGTATGTATGCTCCTGTACCGTTGGGCGTGTTGAATGTTTGATAAAAGGTTTGAAGTTTTACCTTTACAGTTTGAAGTGTTGAAATTTATCTACGAAGACTACTATATTTTATCATCAGTTGTAAAAGGAACTGATATGAGGTATATAGACTAAATGAAATTTCTCTTCTATCAAATTAATCTTTTGGGCTGAGATCTCTTGTTTGGTCTGTATCAATTGACTCTCTCGTTGAGAGTCCAAACAGCTCAGAGTGGACCGAGTGCGTTTGGGACCGACTCGGAGTGGTGGCCTGATTCCTTGACGGTGCAACCGGACAGTGGAATTCGCCGTGACCAACGAGTACTCTCGCAGTGGTGGCTTGTATTCCTTGACGGTGCGTCCGGGCAGTGGAATCCGCAGTGACTAACGAGGACGTTGGCACTTAAGGGGATCGGGTGTTACAGACTCAATTGTCCCACATTGGTTCTAGAAGGAACTGGTGTAGGGTATATAAACTAAATAAACTCTCTCCTATCATACTAGTCTTTTGAGCTGAATTCTCTTGTTTGGTCTGTATCACAATTACACATATAAACCAATTATGCGTACATTAACGAACTGAATCACCTGAGGAAAAAACTTTGAAGAAAGGTGCATGTTTTACTCTATACCCCAATCTCCAAGCTAGCCAAACTGGTCAACACGGAGACGATTTGAAGGATCGCCCATCGCATTCCTAATTGCAGCAACGACAGCATCCTTAGATAATTATCTTTATCCTCAAACATCCAAACACTATTTTTTCAATATTTAATTAATTTCTCTCTCTTTTATTTACACCAATTCAAACATCTTCATTTTTTTGTAGTTTATCAATGAACACCCAAACACCAAATACTATATTATTACATATATTTTTAAATTAATTTTTATTAATGTACAATTAATAATAATTAAATTAAATTGAAGATTGATGTTCCCCAAACTAACGAACAAGTATGTAATGGAAGAAACACGTAAAGGGACACAAAGATGTAACGTGGTTCGATCTACGTGAGTAGATCTACGTCCACGGTGGTAAAGAGTGCTTTGTGTTGTATTGATTAAGCAGTAGTATTACAGCGTACAAATGGAGCGTGCCCTAATTCTGGAATTACTTACTATTTATATGAAACTACTTTCTGCATGAGCTTTGTGTAGCCCATGCCTTGCGGCTCATGAATCTTGCATGGTAAGTTCTGGAACCTTCCATTAATCTCACCCTTGCCAGCTAATTAGTACTGGCCACGGTGACTGTCCAAAAGTAGCCTGCAGGGATGAAGGTACTGTATACTTTCAATGTACAGGACGTGGTACAAGGGTGACCTCGGCGAGAAGAAGAGAGGAACACCTCGGTTTCACCGAGGTGTGTTGGCTTGGTTTGTTGCGTCAGTGCCGAGGTTCTCGTTTGCTGCTCGGAATGAGCGGCGGCAAAGACTTCTGCTTTGACCGAGGAGTTACCGAGCTTCGGAGTTGTATGAAAGGTCCAACACTCTTTGCTGGGCCGGTCACTAGGTCCGTTATAGATCGGGCTAGTGGTTGGGCGAGCACGGTATTGGGCCATACTCTATCAGTCCCACTCGTTTTAATATTTTTCCAGAAAATATTATAAATTAATTATACATAAAGTCAATGATACATAAATCAAGTATAAATCGCAAAATTCACAAAAACAAAGCACAAATTATTAACCAAAAATTCAATTACATTGATAACCTTTTTCAACGATTGGGACCCGCTCGTGTTAACATTTTTTCCAGAAAATATTTTCAAAATTACACAAAAAGTCAATGATACATAAATCAAGTATAAATCGCAGAATTCACAAAAAAAAAATACATAATATTAACCAAAAGTTCTATTATATTAATAACATCATTCAGCAATTGGGACTATTAGTCATGTTTTGATGAAATAAGACCAATAGTCTCACTCGTTTTAACAGACACATCTGGAGCAACAACTCAGATTACAAAAATTTTGCATCAACAGATCGATACACAAAATCAATACAAAGAGTAAATCTCAACAAGTATATCAACCACTTCAAATTCAAACTCTATTCAATAAGAAAAAGTCACTTCAAATTCAAACAACAATAATAATATAAAATAATAAATCTATCACTAAATCACCAAGGCGATAGACGGTGGTGACAGAGGTAGGGTTAGGAGTCCCGACGCCGCTGTGAGGGACGAATCTTGGCCTTTGAGGGTTGTAAAATTGTTCAACTCATACTGTGATTTTACTAAAAAAAGAACTAGCTATAAAACAAAACACGTAACAAAGAGCAACCAAGACACATAAAGTTGGTGATCCAGTTCGGTGCAACTACACCTACGTCCTTCTCCTGAGGAAATACTTCAATATCAAGAGAATCAGAGTTGCAAGTATAGCTACGCTATTGAGTCATCACTCGTCTACTCTTTTCTCAATCAAACGTAAAGATAACACCTCTATCCTAGGTCTACCCAAGTTTACATATCGCAACTTATAATTTTTTTCTCAAATTCGAGTTTATAGCTCACTCGATTAAAAACGCACAAACTCAGTTTATACCTCACAAAACTCCTGTGTATACCTTAAACAAAAACTTAATAAAACTTAAAGACTCATTTACTCTATTTATAAGAATAAAAAGTATAGAGTCCTATTCTACTTTGGAAAGTCTTGCCGCCTTTTTGCTTATAGATTAGGAGTTGTTTCTTCTTCGTATTTTTTGCTTTCCACGGATATATTTGAAGAACCATATCCACTACTTGTTTCCTTATTTATCTCGACCACGATCTCGACTTTCAGCCTTATAAGAAAACAATCTTCTTTTCGCACAAGTAAATAATCTTGAAGGAAATCTCCATCTGTCATCCTGATCTCCAGCTGGATTTCGTGCATGTTCTTCCCATGGTAAAATACTCCAATGTATATCAGATTTTGCATCAGATAATATTGTATTTTATCTTGATTCAAATCTATATAAATTACGCCAACAAACATGTGGATATCTTATACACTCACATGTTAAAGCCGAGGAATCTAGAGGCGACCGTGAATCTAGGGTTGTAGCCGACGGAGCGTTAGAAAACCCCAACGCCGGATCTGGAACTACACGATGATGGTATAACCAAAAAAGCCAGGGGCGTGGCGGTGGAAGAGGGCTGTAGGGTAGAGGTGTTCACGGTTCCGGTTCCTCGGTGGTCGAAATGGAAACAGAATCGTACAGTAAACGATTCCGAATCTGGAACCGAGGGTTATGATTTTGTACCGGTTCCGGTTCTAACCAGAGAGGAATTAATTTTTTTGTTTTCCGTTCGATTATGTTTCATGCTTCATTGATTATAGATAGAAGTGTCATGTCATTGATAATTCAAATTATGAAACATAAAAAAAATACTTGAAAATGTGAGTATTTTTTATTTATGAATCCTAAACTCTTGGATATCACATGTTGATTCAAAAGGCAGAGCCTCGTTAAAACCTCGATTGTTATTATTATTTTACAATTTTTACTTATATCATAGTTATTATTATTATTATTATTATTATTATTATTATTATTATTATTATTATTATTATTATTATTATTATTATTATTATTAAGGATTTTATTTATATTTTGTATAGTAGCGGAAGTTGCGCAATTTCGATCTAATCTTCTTTATTTTAGCTTACTATATTTTGAATTATAAATTAAATGATACAACTATTTAATTTTACAAATATAAAATTTTTCATATAAAAATATAATACGCTAATCAAATGTTAAATCAAATAATTAGTACATAAGTATCATATTGATACATAAAATAAGAGTAAAAATTAAAAAAAAAACGGTTATGTTCCGGTTCTTAACCGGAACCGGCGGTTCCGGAACAGGAACATGAACCAATCCGCCTGTTCCCGGTTCCGAATTTGAGGAACGAAAACCGAACCGTCTGCTCCACCGGTTCCTCGAAATAGTTTAGAACCGCATGTTCCGGTTCCGGAATAGGCGGTTTCGGTTAAAAACCGCCGATTCCGATTCTGTTCTGGTTCTTTTGGGCACCTCTACTAAAGGGGAGGAGCTTAGAGAGAGAAGAAAGAAGAAATAATGCAAGAATGAATTGAATGTTCGGAATTGTATACTAATAGTAAAATCAGTTTGTAAAAATCGTATTTTTGTGTATACGATGTTCATTCTACTGCTTACAAATTACAATCATGTGTATGAGAATATGTAATTTAAGATAAAATATTGCAAATATCTCATGTTTTAGGTCAAGTGTGCGTTTTTCGGCAGGAGATCATTAACCACTGATAATAATGATTAGATATAAATAGTGTCACAGTCTAAATAGCATTGGTATCTTTAACGACGGCATATTAAGAGCATTCATAGTGCAGTCGTGGCGCGACCAGTCGCCGGCTTCCACACGTACCGCCGCGACTGCGTCGCCCGCCTCCCGCGTTGCCGCTCGCCGACGAATGCGTGCGATCCGTGTGCAGGTGTTGTCGTCCGCCTCCGTCTCCGCCCGTTGCGTGTGCCACGTGTCACGCTCTGAAAATATTTTTCCAACATTTCCAATGTTTGTGTTTGAAAAAAATGTCGAGTTCCGAAGAACGTTCTCAGATATCCCAAGCGGAAAAACGTATCCAAATTGCAATGGAAACAATCGACCTTTTCACTGCAGCCCAATCGGAATGAGCTGAATCCTCAACCGGAAATTGCAAAGCAACGGCGTCGAAATCTAGGGATGCGATCTACGACAACATCGCAAAATAGCACTTAATCTAGAGTTGTCGGCCTATTACGAAATCTATACCAAAGATACGTCCGACATGACTCTGGAAGTTCGAAAAAAACATGGAGAAATGTGCGATTTCATCAGCAAGAAGCTCGATCTCGCCCCATTACGATCTCCTCCGACTAAAGATTAGGTTTTCTAAAAAAAATTCTAGAATGTTATGTTGTATTTTTTTTTTCTTTCGATCGTATTGTAATTTTCAATCGTTGCAATACAATCGAGGCATTATTAAATATTTGCTTTATTAATTATATTAACAATATATATAATTATCATTATATTGTAATGGATAATAATAATAATAAATATTATCATTTCATATTAAATTATTAAATATAAATGATCGCGTCCGGTCTATATTACAATTAAAAAAATCTAGGCTCGATCTCTATTACTATTAATTATAATAATATTATTTATAATAATAAAATAATCCGCGATCGGTCTCCGGAAGCGGGGAAGACCGCCATTGCTAATGAATGTAAACCAGGTTGGATCAAAGTCGAAGGACCGCCATTGCTAATGAATGGAAACCAGGTTGGATCAAAGTCGAAGGTTGAATAGTCATGAATTCTGTAAACACTGAAATTCGTGAAACGTTATTAGACTTGACAATTAAACAAACACCTATGACCTAACCATCAACATCAAATATGATTCTCGATTGCTCCTTAATTCGTGGAAAAGGCAGTCGATTGACGTCAACAGCCGCAATCGCAATCATCGGGCGTCGCCGGAGACGGTCAAGATCAGAGCGAGAAACCACGGTTGTGACCGGCGTCCGCTTAACCTCCATGGTGCGTCCCACCCAACATTCTCCCTCGGAATGTCGAGTTTCAGATTTCAATTTCTTCAACAAACTTTACTCAACTGCATCGGTTAGTATCATGTCAATGTGAGATTCAATAAATATGTTTATACCTTTTTTATCATCAAGCTCTCTTCTTACAATGCATTAGAAATTTCAGACTTGAAACTCGGTGATGTATTGCTTCGTTCACTTCCTAACATGGAAACTACTGATGACATAGTTGGCCTATCTTCTGCGAATTTCTGAACGCATAACAGTCTAACCTGCTCCGGACTCCACAAATGTCTTCTTCAAGCATTCATCCATCAGCTCCACTATCCTCTCTTCTTGCCATAATAATTGAGCAAGTAAGTTTGTCTTTTTTTTTTTTCATTGATGAAAAAAATGTTATGAAAATTGAAATGCCGTCGAAGATTCAAAAGTATCTGTATACATAGCCCAAGAGGTTATGGTAGTGATTGGAGTTTTCATATCCTCTGTTCTTTTTCCCGCCAATTATCTCCAGCAAAACCACTCCGAGACTGAAGATGACAGATTTCACTGAGAATTTCTCATCTATTGCATATTCTGGAGCCATGTATCCACTGCATCAAATCGTTGATCTTAGTTCTTAAGGCTACAATAGAGGATAATAAAACTATCTGATGGTGTACAGTAAACTTACAACGTCCTAGCTAGAGATTGATTGTTACGGACTCAATTGTGTTCCACATGGTTGTGAAGACAATTAGTGTGGGGTATATAGATTAAATGGGGTCTCTTTCCTATCGGATTAGTCTTTTGGGCTGAGTTATCATGTTTAGTCTGTATCAATTGATGCTTTTATTGAGAGCCCAAACGGTGGTGGCTGGGCAGCAAACTCACTGTGACCAACGATGCGAGTTCGTTACGTGGCCGAGTGGTGGCCCGGCGAAGAACCAGTCGTACGTGGCCGAATGGTGACCTGACAAAGAATCTATCAGTCGTGACCGACGTATAGATTAAATGAGTTTTCTCTCCTGCCAGACCTGGCAAAGAACATTTATAGACTAAATGGATCCTCTTCAAAAATCTGTGCTAAGCCGAAATCTGAAATTTTTGGATTCAAATTTCCGTCTAGTAAAATATTGTAAGTTTTCCCTATGAATGATCTTAATTATGAAATTGTGATGGCGATATAGCAAGCTCCTTGCAATCCCTATAATAATCTCATATCTCATAGGCCATGTCAACAATGTTCTTCGATTTTGATCTGCAGAGGAGTGAACACAATGCGAATTTTTAAGGGGGGAGTCTTAATTAATCTCTTTGAGATTTGGCAGGATGGGCATGCATCAAAGCGTACCAAAAACAAAAGATTCGAGGCTTTTGTTCTCCAAGTATTCATAGATCAGCATCCGTTCCTAACATCCCAAAACTCTGGCGAGGATTCTGTGTTGAAGGTTTGCAATCGCCATAACTTCATTTCCAAACTCTTCAAGACCCTGCCTTGAAGAACTGGACAATCTTTTGACTGCGATTTCTTCTCCGGATGGCATATTCCTCTGCTTATGTAAGTTAGTAAGGATATAACTTTCGTTCAACTTACACACTCTCATTTAGAACTAATATTATCTTGTAAACAGGACCTAAACCTACAATTCCAATCATGTTTTCATTGGAGAAATTGTTCGTTGCTCGCTCAATTGTTTCCATTTTGATCACAGGTAATTATATACCTCTGTTATTTCTTTTTACTTCTATGAAGCAAAGGAAAGAAAGAATCAATAGCTCAATATTAGCTTGACCTTATTGTTAAAGGATGTAGGATTTATCTTTTTTAGAGCAGTCGAATACGCAAGTTCAATTGTTACCTTTCCCTTTTTGTTTTGCCAAAAAAAGTATAGCTCCAAAAAAGTAGAGCTCAATTGTTGTTAGTAGAAAGGAGCTCTGGTAGGGCTCTCCAATGGAAATCAACCTCTCTCCTTTGAAAACCAATTCGGGATTGAATATGGGGTTGGGAAAGCTTGCAACACTACAAAAATACATCCCATTCCACTGCCCGACTCTGTATCTTTTTCTTTCCCCTCAGGACAACTAGGTCAGCCAAGCCATGGTTTTGGATCTTGTGAACAAAGTCACCAGGAGAAGGATCATAGGGATTTCTCCACGAACTCAGGTACCTCTCCACGCCACCATTGACGTCATCCACCATCTTCATTCCTGGTATTTATGGTGTCCGTTGGGTAATCAAAACTCTCCCACGTTATGTAGTACTGCTGTTGTTGTCTACCAGAACCAGGTTTCCGGAATCTAGGAGGCAAGCGGGGGAAGAAACGGTTGGCGTTGGCGGTGGCTGACTGTTTCCGTTGCCGTTGAGAGGGTGTTTCGTTAGAGAGAGAGCGGAAATGATTAGGTTCAAATTACCGTTAACTTGTCCAAGAGAGAGGGTGTTTCCTTTTTCTTTTTTCTTTTTCCTATTTCTTTTTTCTTTTATTATTATTAAAGGAATATAATAGTAACAAAAAGGGAGAAGAGTATTGTGAGGAGAGTCTCTAATTATTAGGGTGGAGAGTCCTCCAAATGGGCGACTCTGTTAGGGGTAGTCTAAGGTAACAGCCATTATCCCAATATGTTTATTTCATATTTCTATATCGTTGACATGCCAATCTAGAAATAACTACTGTATTAGGGCCATCTGTGAGAGGACCAGTAAATAGAAGTAAAATGTCTTTACAGAATTTCCCATCAAGGGAGTAAATGAGTTCAAGAATGAGATAATCCGTTACGAAAAAATTCAGCATCGAAATCTGGTGAAGCTTCTAGAAAATTAGAGGCCAAAGGCAGACCTACGACTTCACCTTTGAAACACTTTGGTAGTGCTCCTGAATTAGAATCCCCAATAATGAATCAGAGCACATGGAGCCATCTCCTTATTGATGCTGCATTGACGGAGAGGAATTGATGCTTGTTTATGAATTCCTATAAACAGAAGTCTGGACTTAATACTGGGGCGACATTATGCATAATAATACGAATTTCACGAATTGGAGTATAGATCTAGAGGCAAGGAGATTTGAAATTTTTCTTGTACAATTCTTTTCTTATAGACAATGACAGTGCATTTGAAGCTCACATATCAAAATACTTTGTATTCATTCATTTGAACCCTATGAAATTGAATAGTCTCCTCATCTGGCCTCCAACTCAGTCATGGTGATTGTTGCATTCTCTACCTCAATACGCGCGGGTCTACAACTTCTTTGCATAAAATATCCAGGCTCCTTTGGTTCCGGCAAAATTGAACCATCACTTCCTAACATTGAAACCACTGATGACGCAGTTGGCCTATCATCTGCATACTTTTGAACACATAATAATCCGACTTGCACGCATCTCTTCACTTCAGACTCGATGAATGTATCACTCAAAGGTTCATCCATCATTTCAAGAATCTCGTTTTCTTTCCATAGCAACCATGCCTGCCAAGATAATAACAAGGTAATTCTTTTGACACAATGCTTATAAATGAAAATGGCATTGATGACTTGTATACATACATGGCCCAAGAGGTTGAGATAGTCATCTGAGTCTCCGTACCCTCTGTTCTTTTTCCCGCTAATTATCTCCAGCATAACTACTCCAAGACTGAAAATGTCAGACTTCACTGAGAATTTCCCATCTATGGCATATTCCGGAGCCATGTATCCACTGCATGATATTACTGATTGTAAGGGCATCATATAAAAATCAAAAGGTTAATTTGATGCTATGAAGAAAACTTACTATGTCCCGACAACTCTTATTGTTCTAGCAAGAGACTGATCCTCTTTAAAAATCCTTGCTAGGCCGAAATCCGAGATTTTTGGATTTAAATTTGCGTCTAGTAAAATGTTGCTCGTTTTGAGATCCCTATGAATAATCTTTAATCTTGAATCGTGCTGGAGATATAGCAGGCCCCTTGCAATTCCCATAATAATCTCATAACGCTTGGGCCATGTCAGTAGTGTTTTTCGATTGTGATCTGCATATGAATGAGCATTTCATTGAGATTCGGGAGGATTTGGGAGTACTGGATTTCACCGGCAATATAAAAAGACGAAAGGCATATTAGAGAGTACCAAAAACAAAATAATCGAGGCTTTTATTTTGTAGGTATTCATAGACCAGCATCCTTTCCTCATCTTCAATGCAGCATCCCAAGAGTCTGACGAGGTTTCTGTGTTGGAGTTTGGCAATCACCATAACTTCATTTCTGAACTCTTCGATACCCTGTCTTGACGATCTTGACAATCTTTTGACAGCTATTTCTTCTCCTGATGGCATCTTCCCCTGCTTATGCATGTTAACATAAAAGTAAAAAATATCATCTTTGTTCAATCTCAACACTCTAATTTAGGATATATACTACCTTATAAACAGGACCGAAACCACCAGCTCCAATCATGTTATCCGTGGAGAAATTATTTGTTGCTTGCACTAAAGTTGCCATATTTATCTCAGGTAACTCTGGGTTCTCATCGTTCCTTTTTACTGCTATGAAGCGAATGGACACAAGATTAATGCTTCAGTATTAGTTTTGATTAAATGAATTTACTAATTTTAGATCATTTCTCTAGAGAATTTCGATTCATACCTCTCCTCTTTCGTCTTGCCATAAAAAGTACACCCCCATTGATGATTGCTGAGATGAGAATACCAGAAACAATTGACACCAGTATAAACTTCATAGGTTTTTTCTTTTCCTCCTCTAAACCTGTGTCAAAATCTGCAGGCAAAATTCACCAGTCAATGCAATTCAGGGATTCCATCTATTGGTACATATTAATGGTTTCCTCTTTCGTTCAGTTTGAAGAAACTGTAAATGCTACTTACCAATTTCAGAAAGTGGAACACGGATATAGAGGTTCTGCTTGCTATCTGCGGCAAAAAACTCTCTTATATCGAAGAGATCACCGAACCACAGCAAGCAGCCACTGCCTCCATTAGTGATGAATGGATTGGCATATGCTGTGCAACTGCAGTTTTTTAAGCACTCGTCTCGGCATTCACCGAGACTCATAGTTTTATTAAGCCAAAACCTCAACATATCAGGATATTTCACCCCTCTAGCCTCCAAAAAACCATCTCCACCCTCACAATTCAATGGTGTAATTCTATCACATCCACCACTATAATCTTGAAGGTCCCAATCGTTCTGAAACTTGGGGGAAAATCCTCTGAAACACTTGCATCTGACTGACCTTTCTGGCCTGCACATACTGTTGGGACCACAGCTAGCGTATTCGTCGCATGAATCTTGAGGAAACTTGATGACAAGGTTCCACTTGTCTTTTCTGAGATTCATGGTATGGAAATGTAGTGTACCAGTCATATCTAGCGTAATTCTTACTAGATGTGAGCTCTGATACGGCTCTCCAAGGAAAATCAACCTCTCTCCTACGAAAACCAGCTTCAGATTGACAACAGGGTTGGGAAAGCGTGCAACACCACAAAAATACATCCCATTCCACTGTCCAACTCTGCTATTTTTTCTTCCACCTCTCATTGTCACCACATCAGCCAACCCCCGGTTTTGGATCTTGTGAACAAAATCTCCAGGCGAAGGATCCTCGGGATTTCTCCACGAAGTTAGATACCTCTCTACACCAGCATCCACGTCATCCGCCATTGTCATTCCTGGTAACAAGGTGTTAGTTGGGTAATCAAAGCTCTGCCATACATACGTAGTAATGTCGTTGTCTACAAGAACCAGGTTTCCAGAATCTAGGAGCTGTAGAACTGGATTTTTAGCCACTCTTGATGAATTCACCGACCATATGATGGCTTCGCGTCTGCTTATAACAAGGCTTCCATTTCTGGAAATCATGAAAACTGGCGCTTGTGAGTGAGTGATGGGATTGTTTCTGTTTGCAACCCAGAATACAACATCTGGTGTGTTCTTGTACCATATTCCCAAGAATCTAATTGAAGACTTCCCAGGTGAGAAAAAACCCATTTCGAAAACTTGGTTTCCAGAGACCAGAGTCTTACCAGGAACAAGCGTTTGATTCGGAAAAAGCTTGTGATCGTCAACAGCTCCAACTGTTAAACTCAGAAAGACGTAAAGGATTGGGAAGAAACGTGACATGATGAAATCTGATTACATGTACGGAAACAGTCCCTGCTGATCACTCGCAATTGAAAACCAATAGCGGAAAAAGGATAAAAGAAAATGAAAAGGAAAAGTCAAGAGTAGAATAATATTCAATGGCTGGAAGATTACAGGAAAAGAAAATATTTAAATGACCAACGAAGGGGCGGGGCAAGGCAATGGCTGGTTAGTTTCAACATACCATTAACTTGTCCAGAAAAACTTCATAACAATTGACTTGGACTGGGTTGACTTGACTTGCTATTTTGGACAGCTGTGGAGGGAAGCAAGGAGAACCGTAAGTTAAGAGATTCGATCTCTGCCATTAATCTG
>JAOWBJ010125560.1:0-13179 GCA_028566335.1 Monarda citriodora | reverse complement strand
AAATGAGAAAGAATCAAGTGGATCTTAATTAACTTAATTAAGTGGGCCGACACAATAGTAATTCCGGGCCATTACCAATAATTGGGCACAAAAATTTGGGCTGATTATTGCCAAAAGAGGAAACAGGTCCAATAAGATGAGATGTCCCGATTTAGAAAACAGGTCCATTAGGACGAGATGGAGGTAGTAATATATAGAGAGACAACAATTTTCCACCAAATTTATCTCTTGATATGATGCAGTATGCTTTAGCAAACCCTTAACAGTGTAAACCAAGCAAGTGGGAGGTCTTGTTTTTATTTGGGGCGGTTTGTCGGACTATTCAACTTTACCCACACTTCATTTTCTTGTACATATTTTTCAACCCTCTCATGATCAATTGATATAGACCTTGTATATAATTATAAAATATTACTAGTTCTATCCCGGTCAAATAAGTCATATTTGATCGGGACAGAAACCATCAAAATAAGAATATGTGGCTGAAATTAATTCTAAAGAGATAGAATTAATTGTAACTTTTTTGTCATTTTAAGAAAGTGGCATAATATAATGAAATATACAGAAATGGAAAGTAACTTAATATAATGTGATGCATGCAGTATATATTGAGCTATCTAAAAATACTATTAAGTTGAAGGAATTTGAATTTTGTGATCGTTATTGTTCATATCGTTATGCTATATTGATTAGGTTAGAATTATTGGACTTTAATTAATTCGAAATTTCTGATCAGTGATAGAGAAAAATTATATGTGCTATTGAAGTGTTGGAATTAAAAATAATAATAATAATAAAGGAATTCAAAACTTCTTATCATAATTGTTCAGATCGGGAATGCTAATTTAGCCAACGGTATCCAATACTCGTGGGTACATGACTCTAATAATAGGTGCGGGATTGAAATGTTTTTGGTATCCGCCCAAAGAAGGAGAAAACATAATTTATTTGTCAAATAAAGATGGCACACCGGAATAACTGCAGAGAAAAGAACAGAGAGTTCACCGGAAAATGACCAGAAATCGGTAGGGATGCTTGAGAGAATTCAAAACTTTGGGAGTTGCGGAAAATAAAAAATGTGGTGGGTGAAAAAGGTTGTCACTTTTGTTCAAAAGGTGCCGCCGTTTCGCATCCCCGTAAAAGGGTGGGAAGCCCAAAAGTCGCAATGATTAAGGCTCACGCGTTGGGCCCACAAATCACACGCGCACGATTTTTACTGGAGCTCGGGTCATAACTCTTTGCCACCACAGCTCGGATCCAACCGCAGTCCCGCCTCAGCTCGGTAGATATAGTCCGGCTCGCAGGACCGTAGGACAATGCCTCATAAACGCAGATAAGACCTCCTCCTTGCCTCGCTCTTGGGGAGAGGACTCTGATGGAATATGGCCCAACACCCTCGGCCCAGTTACCAAGCCTAGTCCAACCCGGGCCCGGGAGTAACTGGACCAGTAAGTGTCTTGGACCTCTTTAGCTCTCCAATAGCTCGGCAAGCAACCTCGGTCAACCCCGATACCTCAGCTGCATCCGTAGATGCTCATGAATACCTCATTCCCGCCGAGGTATCACCTACATCCACTGCTGGTCACGAATACCTCGATCTCGCCGAGGTATCACCTACGTCCGCAGGTTTTTTACCATCAATCTCGGGATTTCTGCCGCTTATTCCTCCCATTACTTTGGAAAGTAATAACGGCCACCTCATTATGGTCGTGGATCAGGGAGTTGTCACCGAGAATCTTGGCAGATACCATACACGGCTATGGAGGGTTCGTGGGTGACGAAAGATGGGCCTGACTAAGCGCATGAAAGAGGATGATTCATATAAATAGCTAGATCATTAAAAAGACGACGTTATCTTGTACTTGCACTTTACGCATACTCAGCAATAAAATACAAACACCCTTTACCTCCGCGGACGTAGATCTACTTTAGTAGATCAAACCACGTTAAACTTTTGTGTTCGTATTTCGTATTTTTACTATTATAACCTCTCTGAATTTTAGGGATCGATCACTGGCGCCGTCTGTGCGAACTAGAAATTCGTGATCCCCCTACTCGCAGATCCAGATTCTGTTATAATGGCAATTACTCGTGCAAACAACTGGGCAGGCAACAACGGAAGGAGAGGACCTGGTCGTCGGCCAGGCAAGGAGCCTGTTCGCGGACCTGTTCTTGAGGGTGTGGAGACTCTCGATGATCAGGGCAATACGCGCAGATCGGGAAACAGAGATCCGGGGCCATCTCGGAACCGGAGGTACGAGCATGAAGCGGACCAGCCTGACCTCAACGAGGTTGTCCGCAGATTCCTGGAGGAAAGGCAAGGAGAATTCCTGGATTTCCTTCGCCAAGGGAGAGGGCCGCCACGGTGAGAAAAAAGGGAGGGTGAGGCTACATCCCGCCCACCAAGGAACCGGGAGCCAACGCCTTCTCGGCACGATAGCCACATGAGCGAGGCGCCTCGCAATCCTCCCCCTGTCAACCCTCCACCTCCGCCTCCTCCTCACAACAATTACCGGGATGAGGTACCCCACAATATCCTGCCTCCACCTCCTCCTTTTGGACCACCTCCACCCCCTTTTGGACCGCCCCATCAACAACAGGACCCACTGCAGGGTTTTGAAATTTATGGTGCACACCGCACACCTTTCTCGGACGACATAGTCCAGACACCAGTGCCCTTCAACTACAAAGGCCCACCATTCTCTTATGATGGGCTGACAGACCCCCGCGATTTTCGTGGGGAGATTCCAATATAACATGATGAACCAGCTGTTGAATGAAGTTCACATGTGCAAAGTGTTCCCCGAGCTACTAGTAGGGAATGCACGAAGATGGTTTGATAGCCTGCCCCATGGCAGTATCAGATCGTATAACGCTATGATGACGGCCTTTTACCGTCGTTTCTTCCAGAAAGCTGAGGCGCAACTTACCTCGGCTCACCTCTTGTCAGTCAGGCAGGGTCGCGATGAAAAAATAAGCGACTTTATGACAAGATTCAACCAGGAATGCTTGAAGGTCGATGATCTTAATGATCTGCTCATCATTCCGGCTTTCCAGAACGGCATTCTCCCGGGAGCTCTTTACAAAGAGCTCGTGAAGGCCAATCCGCGAACCACCCAGGAGATGTGGCGGATCGCGGATCAATTCGCCCGTGATGATGAGGCTGATCGACGCAAAAGGACCTTGGACAACGTCCAAGGAGACAAGCAGAAGAATGATGACCGTAGTGACCAAAACCGAGGTCACCATAGTGCTTTCGACAGACTTCAGAAAGCTCCCCTATAGTCCAGACTTGGACCTCGGCAGGAGCCGCAGAAGCCCTAGCCATCATTCACCCCGCTCACTAAACCCCAAGCTAAGATTTTTCGAGATGCACTGCGATCTATTCGAAAAACCAAAGCCCATGACTAAGTCGTTTAAATGACGAAGTCAAGACAAGTACTGCGCGTTCCACGAAGACCACGGTCATGAGACTGAGGAATGCGGAGACTTTGTCCGCTGATATAGAGGCCCTGGTCAAGACGGGTGTCTTCAAAAAGTACCAGGATCGGCGACAAGCCAAGGGCAAGTGTAAGCAGGGGAAGTCAAGTTGCGCTCCACCTGCTGAGAAGAAAGCCAAGAGAGACCCCGAGGAGGACGATGATCCTCAATATGACGGGGTTATCACCACCATCATAGCATTACCAGTGGGGAAGATGAAGTCCTCGCTAAAAGCTGAATGCCGAGGTTCCACTTCGGATGAACCAACGGGGAAGCGCCTCAAGAATGAAAAGGAAATCACCTTCTCCGAGGATGATCCGGTGCCGTCCATTATGGCGCACCAGGACGCGATCGTCATCCATGCCGGGGTGGCGAATAAGCTCGTCCACCGAGTTTTTTTGGACACCGGCGCTTCTGTTAGCATCCTATTTAAGGATTGATTTGATAAGCTCGGCATCGATATAGCTCCTCTGTCGCCAGTTCCACTCCCGCTGAAGAGCTTTGTGCAGGAGTGCACAAGTCTGGAGGGTGTGGTGAACCTCCCGGTTATATTAGGGAAGACCCCAATGAGCTCTACGGCCTGGATCCAATTCTTTGTGGTTAAGGCCAACTCTCCCTACAACATCATCCTTGGGAGAGACTGGTTGAACGCGGTTCGAGCTGCCTGCTCCACCTACCACCTAACAATCAAGATCCCCACTAAAGGGGGAATCGCATCCATCCGGGGGGACCAGAAACGAGCAAAGGACTGCATGCAAATTGCTCTCCGGGGTGCAGACCCGTTAGCTCAGAACAGGCAAGCATAGCAATTACACAAACCTAAGGAGTTGTTACTCGGGCCGAACTCCATGGAGGTCCCATCGTACGAGGAAGACCCGAGTAAAACAATTAAGGTCGGATTCGCAATAACACCAGATCTCCGAGATCAGGCCATCCAGCTCCTAAGGTCGTACAGGGACGTGTTTGCGTGGTCACCTCTTGACATGACTGGGGTGTCGCCGAGCATCATAACACATCGGCTCAACATCGATCCAGCTGTCAAACCAGTGAAGCAGAAGCAGTGGCTATTCGCTGCTGAGAGAAACGAGGTTATCCGCACCGAGGTTCAACAATTGCTGGAAGCCCATATCCTGTTCGAGATCAAGTACCCAACCTGCATAGCTAATCCAATGATGATCAAGAAAGAAGAGGCTGGCGGATGTGTATAGACTACACAGACCTCAACAAACATTGCTCCAAAGATTGCTATCATCTCCCGAACATCGACAAAAAGGTGGAAGCTCTTGTAGGATTCGAAATTTTTTGTTTCCTAGATTTGTACAAGAGTTACCATCAAGTACTTATGAATGAAGAGGATGCGTCCAAAACCACATTCATTACCGATTTCGGTATTTTTGCTTACAAGAAGATGCCCTTTGGGTTAAAAAATGCCAGAGCAACCTACCAAAGAATGGTAGATAAACTATTTGAGCAACACATCGGTAAAAATGTAGAGGTATACGCGGATGACATCGTGGTCAAAAGCAAAGCACCGGCAACATGCATCACCGATCTCCACACGACCTTAGAGGTACTCCGGTAGACGAACTTGAAGCTGAACCCGAAGAAGTGTACCTTTTTAGCAGATTCCGGGAAATTCCTAGGATGCCTAGTATCTAAAGAGGGTCTCAAGGTCAGCCCATCCAAAGTACGAGCAGTACAAGATATGGCCATGCCGAAGTCAGTACATGATGTACAGAAGCTGACCGAATGTTTGGCGGCACTCAGTAGATTTCTCTCACAAGCCGCCGAGAAACAGCTACCATTCTTCAAGACACTAAAGAAAGCTCCAAAGTTCGAGTGGGGACGAGCTCAAAAAGTATCTGGCCGAGCTCCCCATGTTAGCGGCTCCAATACCAGGGGAGGCGCTTCCCTATACCTCGCAGCACTAGTACAGGAAGAAGAGCGTCATCAACGACTGGCGTACTTCATTAGCCGAGCTCTCAAAGGACCTGAGACAAGTTACCAACATTTGGAGAAGGTCGCGCTAGCATTGGTCAATGCTTCAAGGAGGTTACATCCATATTTCCATGCCCATACCATACAGGTCCTTACTGACCTTCCCCTCCGTCAAGTCCTAACTATACCAGAAGCATCGAGGAGGATAGCGAAGTGGGTCATTGAGCTCGGCGAATATTCCTTGGAATTCCACCCTCGAAAATCCATCAAAGGCTAGACACTTGCAAATTTTTTGGTCGAACCTCAACTAAGGGAAGTAGCATTGCCACCACCCCCTGAGATTGAAACCGAGGTACCCGATAAAGAGCCCATCGACTGCTGGCTTGGATATGTAGATGGAGCCTTTGGAAAATCTGGAAGTGGAGCAGGTATTCTACTTATCACCCCTGACGGGCACGAGGTATCTCCCTTCGTTTTACTTTTCCTGCTACGAATAATGAAGCTGAATATGAAGCTCTGATCTCCGGACTCCGCCTAGCGCATACTCTCCAAGTCCGGAATATAAAGGTTCACAGCGATTCTCAAGTAATTGTGGGGCATATGCTGGGGACAAGCAAAACGAAGGGTGAACAGATGAAGAAGTATTTGGAGAAAGCAAAAAAATAGCAACAAAGGTTTTCATACTTCCAAATCATCCAAATTTCGCGATCTGAGAACAGCCGTGCAGATGCGCTGAGCAAAAGCACCTCGGCCAAAACCTCTTGCCCTACAGAAGAGGTACAACACCGAAGTATTGACGAAGCTGAGGTCCAATCCATCTCAACCGAACCGAGCTGGATGACACCGATCCTCTCATACTTGCTAGAGGGGAGCCTGCCCGACGACAAGCTTGAAGCTCGGAAGATCTTGTGCCGATCTACACAATACGAGCAAAAACAGGGAGTTCTATACAAAAAGGTTTACCTCCAACCGTTGCTGCGGTACGTTGGACCAGAGGAGGCGGACTATGTGCTTCGAGAAGTGCACGAAGGATCATGCGGGAGCCACATCGGGGCGAGAGCGCTAGCTAAAAAGGTGCTGAGGTGGGGGTATTACTGGCCCACCATGGTGAAAGATGTTACGCACCTCGTCAAGACATGCGAGAAATGTCAGATACATGGAAATGTACCAAGGTTACCCCAAACCGAGCTCTCAAGCATGCAAAGCCCCTGGCGATTCATGCAGTGGGGTATAGACATTGTTGGGCCCTTCGAACGAGCACCAGGACAACTGTGATTTCTGATTGTAGCTATAGATTACTTCACGAAGTGGGTGGAGCTGAACCATTGGCAACGATCACAAGCAAGAAAGGCTAAAACTTCGTCTGGAAGTACATAGTGTGTCGCTTTGGCATACCACATATCCTGGTGTCTGACAATGGAACACAACTCATTGACAAAGCCTTCCAAAGTTGGTGTGAGGAGCTCGGGATACAACAAAAATTTACCTCGGTAGCTCATCCACAGGCGAACGGGCAAACCGAGGTAACCAACAGGACATTGGTTAAAGGACTCAAGACCTGGTTGGACATTGGTTAAAGGACTCAAGACCCGGTTAGACCGAACTAAAGGGAAATGGGTCGAGAATTTACCATAAGTCCTTTGGTCGTACCGGACAACACCTCGCACAACCATGGGAGAAACGCCGTACAACTTGGTATATAGGGCAGAAGCAGTGATCCCGGTGGAAATTGGGTTGCTAAGCCCGCGCAGTGCCAACTTCTCCGCTAAGCCAAACGAGGAAAATCTCCGGGCAGAACTCGACCTACTTGAATAAAAAAGGGAGCAAGCTTTTATCAAAGAAGCTCGTTACAAACAGCAAGTAGCCCGATACCATAACCAACGGGTGAAACCACGGATATTTAAAGTTGGAGACTTCGTGCTCAGAAACAATGAAGTGAGTAATGCCGAGAAGCTCGAGCCCACATGGGAAGGCCCGTACCAAGTTACCGAGGTGTATGGAAATGACACATACAAGCTGGCCAATATGACTGGTGAGCCACTACCCCGGACTTGGCACATTTCCAATTTAAAAAAGTACTTTGTATAAGTGGGGAGTACTGCATGTGTCCATTTTTTGCATTTCATTGTACGAAGTTTTGCAAGAGTCGCTTTTTTTTTAATAATAATTATTTTTGCAAGTCATTTCTTCTTTCTTTTACGCATTAAGTCTCATAAGTCATATTCTTGGCCACCTATTCTCCGTACTTTAATTTTTTAATCACATTCCAAAGGCTGGCCCCCTTTGGAATACTGGTTTGAGGATTTGTCAAAATCTTCCAGAAAGAAGAGACTACTCAAACCATAAAAACCCAATAAGAGAGAAGAAACACCCCCTCCGGTGACACTTCTCTCTAAAAGTGTAATTCAGCTCTTCCACTTCGGAGAGTCTCTTGAAAACGCGCATGAGGAAACCACTCCTAGCGATAAAACTCGCCAAATCAGGACCTCAAGCCTCGGTAATAGTGAAGGGTCGCTCCCTTCGGCGGAACCGAGGTCATGGTACACTATTTAAAGCAATTGCCCTCAGTTAAGCTATCATTGTTTATAAACAGCTGGAGGATGATTTACAGTATAAAAAGAATGAAAACATAGTATATTCTTTGGTTACGGAGCAAAGTGTACATTGGAAGGATTCTACTACAAGCCGATTTTACACTATGAGCTCCCAGTTCTACTACCATGATGAGATGTACCCTCGGCTGTCCCAGTACGAAGGATAGCATCTAAATTTATCCGGCCACCAGAGCTGTCGCCTCGGGCACCACCTCGTCCTCTTCGGCCATCGGTGGTAAAACCTCGGCCACTGTTCCGACCGCTACCTCGGCGCTTCAGAACTTCACGCTTCTCCTGCTCGGTATAGTTCTGTGGAGGGACTATGGTAGAACCACGAGGGAGAGGAGTCTTCTCTATTACTTCCATTAAGCTCGGATACCAAGCTTCAAACAAACTGTACATTTGGGCGAAGTTCCTCAGCCGGTGAACGAGGGACCGGTATTCCTCAGTAAAGAGACCCGCCTCAGCGCCGACCTTCTCGCACTCCTTCTATATCTTATACATCTCGTCTTCAACCTCGGTGATAGTAAGGCCCCCATTCCTGCAGATAATGGCCTCGTATTCGAGGTTCTCTTCAGTGATGATACTTCTGTCGGTCTTGGTGCTTTTCAATTCCGCCTTCAAGTCCTTCTCAGAGTTGAAGATCAATCACTTGTGCCGCACTATTGTCGAGCTGAATTTGACAAACCTTAGCCTTTGCCTCAGCATCATTTGTAACCTAGGTATACAAGTCTATCCAGTACTCGACATTCTTCCTTGTATTATGGAGTTTGAGTGTCAACTCATTGAGCTCCGCGATATAGTCATGAGGATCCGAAAAAGACTACAGAAACAGAAAGTAAAAACATGTGCGATAAGGAAAGGTCGATTGAGAGGGAATGACATTTCATTGATATAAATGAAAGAGGTACATCAGGGGGCACGTCGGCCAAGATACAAAAGCAAAAACAAAAAATTAAAAAACCATGTCTACAGGAGAAAGGGTTCATACATCATGCTCGGCATCCTGTACCGGCACCTGCACCTCGACCGTGTCCCTCATCTCCTCGTCTCGGTCACCGGCGTGGGCACCTCCTTCGCCCCCACCGAGATCTTCCTCCTCCTCCTCTTCGTCGTCCCCACCTCCCTCTCCCTACCTCAGCACGGTGACCGGTTCCACGACCCCGGCTGACACGCAGGAGACCTCCATGGCAGTATCCTGATTGGTAGTGCACGCACGCGCTACCTCGGAAGAGAGAGAGGTGGACAAGGACGCGAGGTCCTCCAGTAGGGGGAGAGACTGCAACCGAGCCATGACTACTAGGGTGTAGGCATTCAGCCCCTCCCCACTCTTCATCAGCTCGGCAAGGCTGTTCACCATTGCCGAGAATTGGAGGCAAGTAAAGAGCTTCTTCGCGAAAATGCGGAGAGGCCCCCCTGGGCAGCTATGATGCCCTCAACCTCAAGCTGTTGTTGTTGCTTCACCTGAAGACACTCAGCTCGGGCGGCGGCGGCGGCAGCCTCACTCTTTTGCTGAGCTTGGAGGGCTCGGGACGCCCTTAAGCTTGTAGTTATCCACCTTCTGACGGAGGCGGGTGACGTCATCCTCGGCCCTCGCTAGAGCTCGGTTGAGTTGACGGAGCTCGGCTACGCCCCTCTCCATATCTGTTAGCACTCGCCTGGTATGCTAAAAGTAAAAGGAAGAAGTACAAAATAACAATAAGGAGAAAAAGACCGGGGAAAGATCATTACCTCAACGGCGCTGAGTGGCCACTCAGGGTCATCAACAGGGTAGGAGGAGGTATCAACAGCCATAGCCCCAACCTCGGACAGGACAGGGCCGGGCGGAAAAGACACATGACGAGTGAACCTCGTCATTACCACTGACGTGTCGTCGACGGTTCTCTCTGAAGAGACAGGGGACACGGTGGTGGTCTTCTGTTTCTTCGCCGCCCTGTCATCAGCAGGTAGGGAAACGGCGGGGTTAAGACTTCGCCCCTTGCCCTTGCTCTTCCCCTTCACCTTGTCCTCGCCTTTATCACTTTTCCAGAAAGACATTTCGAGAAGACATAGGTCAGACACAGAAGAGGGATGGAAATAGCAACACAGTAAAAAATCAGCTAACTATCCTCACCCTTAGCCACCTCGGGGCAGTCGGCCAAGACAGCAGGGCTAAGACCGGCCTGGACGAGCTCAGACTCAGTGTAGAATTTGGAAAAAAGCCCAAACCCTCCTAATTTGTCCTCGAGCTCGCCCAAGCCGTCAGCGGCGGTTCGCGTTATGGGCCCACTCTGCCATTAAAAAAAGGGACACCCACCCCGGAACAAAAGAAGAACCGGGCTTGCCAGTCCAGGTGCTTTGACTTGATTTTGGGCCTAAAGCCCATATACGGAGAAGCGTAGTACCACGACCCTAGCCTCTTGAATTGGAGACACCTCGGTACTATGTTGAGGGTAAAAGGCTTTCCTAGGTTAAACACCTCTACGACTAGGGAGACGAGGTGTTTATACGAATTTGGGGATAGCTGCCCCAAGGGAAGGTTAAATCGGGTGAGAAGCTCTACAAAAACAGGGGCTAAAGGGAACCAGAGGCTAAGCAGGCCTCGTAAACCGTGCAGAACCCTTCCGGCGGCCGGTCGGCCCTGTCGCTGGGTCTGGCAACCCTAGTTTCATAATTTTACGGGATATAAAAGCGGCGGGAAAGGTATTTCATTTCATCTTCCCCGACGGTGGAAGAAAAATCAGCTACATCTCCGGCCGAAGAAGCCTTCACGGCGGCGGGAGATTCCGGCAATGACCCAGACACGCTACCCCCACCCCCAGCATCCAAACAAGGAGAATGCATCACTTACTTGTTCAGTGAAGATGACACACCGGATTGACTGCGAAGAAAAGAACGGAAGGTTCGCCGGAAAACCACCAGAAATCGACAGAGATGCTTGGGAGAATTCAGAATTTTTGGAGTTTGCAGAAAATGAAAAGTGAATAATGAGTGAAAAGGGTTGCACTTTTGTTCAAAAGGTGCTGCCGTTTCGTATCCCCGTAAAAGGGCGGGAAGCCCAAAGGTCGCAATTATTAGGTACGCGCTGGGCCCAAAAATCACGCGCGCGCGATTTTTACTAGAGCTCAGGTTATAACTCTTTGTTGCTACAGCTCGGATCTAACAGTAGTCTCGCTCCAGCTCGGTAGATATAGTTCGGCTCGCAGGACCGCATGACAATACCTCGTAAACGCAGACAAGACCTCCTCCTTGTCTGGCCGGCGACCAGGTCCTCTCCTTCCGTTGTTGCTTGCCCGGTTGTTCGCACGCGTAATTGCCATTATAACAGAATCTGGATTCGTGAGTAGGGGGATCACGAATTTCTAGTTCCCACAGACGGCGCCAGTGATCGATCCCTAAAATTCAGAGAGGTTATAATAATAAAAACACGAAATATGAACACAAGGATTTAACGTGGTTCGATCTACTAAAGTAGATCTACGTCCACAGAGGTAAAGAGTGTTTGTATTTTATTGCTGAGTATGCGTAAAGTGTCAGTACAAGAGAGCGTATGTTCTTTCTAAATGAACTAGCTATTTATATGAGTAATCCTCCTTCATGGGCTTAGCGAGGCCCATCTTTCATGACCCACAAACTCTCTATTTCCGAATATGGTATCTGCCAAGATCCTGGGTCACAGCTCCTTGATTCGCGGTCATAATAAAGAGACCGTTATTACTTCCCAAAGTAGTGGGATGAATATCCGGTGAGAAGCTCGGGATTGGTTGTTACCAAAAGCGGGCGCATGTAATACCTCGGCAGGGCTGAGGTATTTATAACCGGCTGCGGATGTATGTGATCCCTCGGCTAGACCGAGGTATCGGGAAAGTGGTGCCGACCGAGATAACTTACCGAGCTATTAGAGAGTTAAAGAGGTCCAAGGCATTGACTGGTCAGTTACTTTCAAGCCCGAATTAAACTGGGCCTAACAACTGAGTCAAGAGTGTTGGACCATACCATCAGAGAGTATTATATCTACGGAGTCATAATAAAAAAACAATTGTTTTCTACGAAGGTTCCTGTTTTTGGCTCTGTTTAGGATGCCAAACGTATTGTGTCCCTTTTTCTCTTTATTTTATAGTCAATTATATATATTTTTCTTGGTGTGTGTTTAATATAAATAAATAAAATAATGTATACAAAGATTAAGACACGGTAAAATTTGGTTTTTCTAAATGGTTTAGAATGTTTTTGCCACATTAATTTCAAACTTATCCCTATTAATCAACGTACGGTTGAAAGAATTAATTATTCGTTTCCCATTTTTATATATCTTCTATTAAGGATTGATATGTGGTAAATTTCAAGATTGAGATATGTTTATATAATTTTAAATAATTAATTATGTCACGTATCATAATCTATTAATATAATAAAAGATTTCGCACGATAAGGTAATAAATTATCCCTATTCGATCGATGCAAATCTGAGTCGGGACAAAAGTTGGTACATGAGTTTCAAAAACACTGGCTTGTGGTTTTTCTTTTCCTTCTTGTTTTGTCTTTCAATTATAATCTAATAGGAATCGACATATCTATTAAAATAAAATATGTCGATAATCTTGTGGTTATAATAATATATGGCTCATCAAAATGCAGTGTTACTTGATAATTTCTAACTATCGTGATAATTTCATTGCAATCCATATATGTTTAATTTCAAGAACGGTACCAAGAAGAGATGAATTTTTTTTAATGATAATAGTATATATTTAGAATTTTTTTTTAAAAAAAAAATCTGCAAAATACCTAGAGATGAACTCGACCAAACAGGTATGCCCTGAATGTGGTAATATGTAAAAATAATAGATTTTGATGACAATCCAAAGTAGTATTGTAATCCATTTGCTAACTCTAATTGTTCATATTCATATAATTGTCTATTTATTTAAAATTATAAAAATTTCATCACACAGTTAATATCATTTAAACATTCTATATTACTACCTATATTAATCTGTGTATCAAATACAATATAAACAATTTGAGTGACACGTATATAATATTACGACAATGAAAAATAAGGGTGCGGAATCGAGTTTTTACAAACATGGACTTTAATTTCTTAGCAATAAAAAACATCGATATCATCTTCCATTTGTAGTGTTTTTGTTCATCAATCTCTCACCAATTACAAAGCTCAAATTTT
>JAOWBJ010125456.1:0-18390 GCA_028566335.1 Monarda citriodora | reverse complement strand
GTGACACAAAAATGCATAAATGTGACGTATTCTACGGTTTTCACGTTAACAGCGCGTTCTACCATAGCGCACCCCTAGATATATATAAAATAATTATCCATCCCTATAAATATAAATGTTAACATTTCGTAATTTCCAAAATACCTTCGCTTTTTACCAAAAATGGAAACTCATTAACATTTATCATTTACACACGGTAGATGACCCTCCCTCGATCACTTATCGAAACCCATGAGCCTCTCCCCAAACTCCAAATGTAACGACCCTGAACTCGCTAAGGGTAGCCGAGCCCGGAAGATCGCTACGGTAGAGCAAACAAGAGCGCGAAAGCGAAATTTTGCGTGGTCGAGCGGGAATAAACGACTAAGACTTCGAGCGGACTCTGAGATAATCGCTTGAACTCGAGCGACCTTAAAAATGCTTGGAGATTTAAAGTAGACATTTGACTCGAGCGAACTCTTAAAATATCGCTTGAAAAATTAAAACAATAAACGCACATCTCGAGTGGACTTTTGAAAAAGTCGCTTGAAAATATTTGTAGCGAGAAATGATATAGAGCGGATAAGGCGCTTGACAACCTTAAAGTAAAAAGGGGTGGATCTCAGTTCGTACATCAAGTACCATGTTCTACCAGCAGCGGAAAAAAACAAAATACAAGTGTTTCAAACTGTTTTACAACCAATTTGCCTAGGCAAACAAAATTACATAAAGAAGCGGGCTAGACACGAGCGGACTTCTAGATAAGTGTATGAAGACACGCATCACCAAACTCTTCCTCATCTCTTCAGCCAAGCAAAAGCCACTTCGTCACCCACCGCGACCTCGGACCATCTAACATGCTCAACCTGCACACAGGAAAACGTGCACAGGGCTGAGTACTTTGAAGTACTCAGTGAACACATGCCCAAACAGTTAATTACCAAGCGATTAACAAGATGTGCATGTGGGTTTTAGAAAGAACCTATGCCCTTAAAAGCATTTTCTCAGTTGGTCGTGCAGCCTCTTTACCTTGGTACTTCGCCATATTTGCCCTTAAATAATCGATCTAGGGAGGTTAGCCAACCTCAACCTAGAACCTCGACCGCTTACCTTTTAGCAAAGCGAACCTAAAGTGCACTAACCTGAGCAACACATGCTCAGGCCCGATCGTTTCTCAAACAAGGCACAAAGCCGACAGATAGGCATCATACATCATAAAACTTTATGGCATGGTAAGTACTTTAAGAAATGTAAGCGATATAACATGTAGAAATAGCTCGCCTCGGTGGCTGGCCACACGAGGGTTTTAGTCAGAAAGCCCACCTCAAACGCTTGCAAGTAACTCGGCTAGCTAACGCCGATCTAGTTCACTGCTCCTCCTTCGTGCACCCTTAAGAAAGTAAAGAGCGAACACTCACAAGATTCAAATAAATAAATGCTAAACTCTCTCGATGTTTCAGCTTATTGCTTGGCTAAGCTCAGGATTAAGGGTGAGTTGGAGCGAGTTTATCTACATTCCTCTTTCGAGAAAAGCTCTATCAGACTAAGACTTCTAAGTCCTAGCAAAAATAAGGTTCATGTCGGAACTAGAGCGGACTAACACTTTGCTCGTCTTCACTGGAAGGTCGCTTGCTAAGCTCGCTAGCGGCTTATTCACATAGAGCAATTTTACTAACTTAAGCAGCTGGAGGGGCTATGATCAAAGTGATTTGGATAACTTAATCTTAGACACTCTTCTAGAAAACGAAAATAATAATGAATTAGTGACTCGAGTATGATGAAACAGTGAAGGAATTCTACGAGGCCCTTAATGGATTTTCTTGTTACCTTCCGTGGTCGGTACTACATTGAAGGAAAACATCAAGGAAACCTTATTCTAACTTAACTTTATTGGTACTGCTTTAGTTCTAAATGTTATCTCAATGAGGTTGATTTAGCTGAAATAGCTTAGGATCTACGGGGTTTCTTATGCACAAACATATACATCTCTCAATCTTTCTAAAACAGTGAGAAAGATTACCTTAGGAAGATTTCAGACTTAGGTTGGTACTCCTACTCCTCGATTACTTCCTTGACTCTGCTTCTAACTCTCTTTCTCGCAGTCTCTCTTAGTTGGGTGAAGTTTATAAATGACGGCAAGTAAATGAAATTTCTAAGTGTGTGGGTATTTATAAGTGTGTGGTGACTCATTTCACACTAATGATTGTTCTTTTTCAAAACTATTCAATTCTATTGGGGGGTAACAAGTCCCGAGAATAAGCATGCACGGTATTGGACAGTTTGGGGAGGTGTCGTGTTGTAGGTAAGGGAAAGATTGGGGAAATCAGGACAAGGGCTCCCATTGGTTGACACTGAATATTTTATTCTAGGCTCTCACTTAGTGGTCTGCAAGCACGCCGACTGGGCGGTATCAAGACGATGCCGACTCACATCTCGCTATTCTGAGGACTCTCCTCGGCCTAAGCCACTTGGTGAAACATCTTAGGAAAGAACGCTACATTCTCTCTTGGGCTATAGGTCGCTTCTTCGTCCTTACAAGTCTAAGCCGAGGATCGAGCGGACTTTTCAAAAACTGCTTCAAGAGACTCAACTATTTTCCTAGAATCGCTCTAGGAGGTTACAACTCTCTTCCCTCAAAATCGCTTCAAAAACCTTTCTTACCGAAAACCGCTCTAAACTCTTCTTACTAACAATCGCTTCTAATCGCAACAAGCGGATTTCAACGAATTCCGCTATGGACTAGAGCGAGCTTCAAACAAGCTCCGAACAGATTGAAGCGACTATTCCCGAGCTCAAAACTCTTATGACAAGTAACTTATAACATCAACCAACTCATAACAATAACTTTCAAGTGACAAGCGAAGTTGCTTTAGAGCAGTAAATCATTATAATCATGATCATAATTTAATATAAACACTAAACATAGCCATATCAAAATTGCTAGCCCGTGTTACTCACTAAGATCACAAGGGAGTGGCATGCTTTCAACGCAATCAAGCACATCAAGTGCTTCAATTTACATGAAACCAACCTTAACTATCTCGAATTAAAACATAGTCAAACTCAACCACATCATCATTACCAAAAACGTCTAGCGAGAAAGCCTGGCTTCAAGCGAAAATTTTATTACAAGCGGCTTTTAGAACTTGGGCTGTTACATCCTACCCACCATAAAAGAAATTTCATCCCGAAATTTTGCTTACCTACTTAAACAATTCGGGGCACTTGTCTAGCATCTTCTCTTCAAGCTCCCAGGTGGTTTCCTCTAGGCCTTGGTGTGTCCACAAAACTTTTACCGAAACTATAGACTTATTTCTGAGTTGTTGCACCTTGCGATCTAAAATCACTTCTGGTCGGCTTTCGTAGCTTAGATCGGGAGCAAGCTCAACTTCCTCTTGACGGATTATGTGCCTTGGGTCATATACGTATTTACGAAGCTGGGACACATGGAATACATCATGCACACTACTCAAGCTTGGAGACAAGGCCAATCTTTAGGTGACAGGGCCTATCTTCTCCAAAATCTCGTAGGGTCATCTAAAGTGAGGCCTTAACTTCCCTCTTACACCAAATCTCAATACTCCTTTAAGCGGAGACACTTTCAAGAACAACTTGTCGCCCATAGCGAACTGGACTTCGGCTCGTCCACGATCAACATAAACCTTTTGTCTATCTTGAGCTTCCCTCATTCGAACTTTGATCTGCCATACGTCTCAATCATCTCGCTTAATGCGTCATGGCCTATCGCTTTTCTTTCTCCAATTCCATCCAAGTAGTGCGGCGATCTACACTTCCTCTCATTGAGAGCTTCATATGGGGTCATGTCAATTGTCGCTTGGTGACTATTGTTGTTAGCGAATTCTACTAATGGCAAAGCAAGCTCCCAATGACCGCTTCTGTCAAATACTATGGACCTTAGCATATCCTCCAAAGTCTGGATAGTCCTCTCTGATTGTCCATCGGTTTGGGGGTGAGAAGCGAAACTAAAATTTAGTTTGGTTCCCATCTCCTTTTGTAGACTCCTTCAAAACCGTGAAGTGAACTTTGAATCTCTATCCGAAGTGATCGACTTCGGCACCCCATGCAAGCGCACAATCTCTCAAACATACAGCTGAGCAAGCTTTTCCGAGGTGAAGGTCATAGACACTGGAAGAAAATGGGCGCTTTTCGTCAAGCGATCTACTATCACCCATATCGTTGTACTTCCTTTTCTCGACTTTGGTAGTCCTACCACAATGTCGTTAGGGATATGATCCTATTTCCACTCGGGAACCTCTAGCGGCTGCAACTTCCCATAGGGGCGCTGGTGCATCGCTTTCACTTGTTGGCAAACTAAGCACTCTCTTACATAAGCGGTAATATCCCTCTTCATTCCTTCCCACCAAAACTTCTCCTTGAGATCTTGATACATCTTGTATTTCTGGGGTGAGTGGTATACAGGGTATCGTGGGCTTCACTTAAAATCTCATTTCTCAAATCTTCGCCCCGGGGTATGGACAATCTTCCATTCACCGTAATAGCGTTATCCACTTCCTCTCGGAATACACCGGGCTTTCTCATCATTATCCCTACTCGTTTCTTCTCAAGGACCTCGTCCTTCCTTTGTGCTTCAACAATCCTACTCCTCAGGTCGAGTGCTACTGATAACGTAGCTATCGCTCTATCGATCGACTCGGGTGGGGGCAAAACTTCTAACTTCTTCTTCTCAAACTCCCTTACGAGCGTTTCCTTTTCCGAAAGGACACAAGCAAGCTAGAGCGAACTCTTTCGGCTCAAGGCATCGGCTACGATGTTTGCCATCCCGGGGTGATAGTTAATCCTACAATCATAATCCTTCACCGACTTAAGCCATCTCCTCTGCCTCATATTAAGATCCCTCTTCTCGAAGAAATACTTGAGGCTCTTATGGTCGATATAAATCTCACACCAAACTCCACATAAATAATGCCTCCAATTTTTCAAGGCATGCACTACGACGGCAAGCTCCAGATCGTCGGTCGAATAATTTAGCTCGTGCGGCCTAAGTTGCCGAGATGCATAAGCTATGACCCTTCCCCCTTGCATTAGCACACATCCCACTCCGCTCTTGGAAGCGTTGGTGTACAACACATACTCCTTATTCTACTCGGGGACTGCGAGAATAGGCGCGGTCGTCAATTTTTCTTTCAGTATCTTAAAACTCTCTTCGCACTCTGGAGACAGTTTGAACTTTGCTCCCTTATGCAACAACTAAGTAAGGGGCTTTGCTATATGAGATAAACCTTCAATAAACCTCCGATAGTATCATGCCAACCCTAAGAAGCTTCAGATCTCGTTTGGAGTAGTTGGAACCTTCCAATTCTGCACCACTTCTACCTTGGTGGGATCAACTTGGATACCCTTGGCGGGATCAACTTGGATACCCTTGGATGTGGCCAAGCAACGTAACTTCCCTTAACCGAAATTAACACTTGTTAAACTTGGCGAAGAACTTCTCCGCTCTCAACAACCCTAAAACCGCTCTCAAGTGCTCCTCGTGCTTCTATGGACTCTTCGAATAAACGAGCACGTCGTCGATAAACACTAGGATAAATTTGTCCAAATAGGGGTGGAATACTCAATTCATCAAATCCATAATCACCGCTGGGGCATTGGTGAGACCGAAGGGGAGAGCCACAAACTCGTAGTGGCAATAGCGAGTTCGGAAGGCGGTCTTGAGTATATCCTCTGCTCGCAACTTCAACTGATGATAACCGGACCGCAAATCAATCTTAGAAAACACACTCGCTCCTCTAAGCTGATTGAACAAGTCATCTATCTGAGGCAACGGATACTTGTTCTTCAAAGTGAGTTTGTAAAGCTCACGATAGTCTATACACATGCGCATCGAGCCATCTTTCTTCTTGACAAAAAAAACTAGGGCTCCCCATGGCGATACACTTGGATGGATGATTCCTAGGTTCAACAACTCCTGCAATTGCACCATGACCTCCTCTAACTCCTTTGGTGCCATTCGATGGGGCGCTTTGGACACTGGGGCTGATCCGGGCTCTAAATCTATAGCTAATTCCACCATTCTATCCGGAGGTAGTCCGGGCAACACCTCAATGAAAACATTGGGAAATTCACGCACGACTTCCACATCCTCTATCCTCTAGCGATCTCCTCCCTTCTCCTCACCACTCACATAGACAAGGTAGGCCGAATTCCCTTTTCTTATCAAGTTCACCGCTTGGATCGCCGAAACGACCGATTTGCGATCTCCCATCGAAATCCCATGGAACGCAGTAGCCTCTTGGACGGGGAATCGAAATAAGATTTGCCTCTCCCTACATAAAATTGTTGCGATGTTTTCTGCTAACCAATCCATCCCAAAAATTACATCTACGTCCGCTATGGGCATAATACTGAGAGTTCGCGCTACGAGCTTCAGTGAGCCTATGGTTATCTCAAGGTTAAGGCACTGGCGACTTAAGATAAGTCTTCCTCCTACTGGCGGTATAACATTCAAGGGAGCTCTTAAGGATTTAGTAGGAAAATCTAAGTTATCTACACATGCTTCAGAAACGAAGGAATGCGAGGCTCCGGTATCGAATTGAATCAAAACAGGCACATTATTGAGGGTTCCCATACCTGCCAAATTGCTTGGTCCTTAGCGGACTGCTGCTTTGAAGAGCTCGCTCTAGCTTTACTACTAGAAAAATGCACATGGATGACACAACATACATGACGGTTTTTTAACAAACCGTCATATATGTGCGTACTTTTATAATACACGACGGTTCTAAAATAAATTGTCATGAAGAACCATCATGTATGTGCGTGCTTTTATAATACATGACGTTTTTAAAATTAAACCGTCATATATTGGCATTCCATACTTGATAATGTTTTAAAACCGTCATGTCAATCCGTCCTTTATTTTATGACCCGCTTTCTATTGACCCGACCCAAATTTTGACCCGACCAATAAAAAAAATCTGCATTCCCACATCTACTCTCATCATTTTACTTCACCACAGAATTCCCTAAAAAAATGTAAAAATTCATTAGAGAGAGACAAAGTTTTCCTTAAAAAAGAATGGAAAAATTTCACAGCATAATTCCCTAAAAAAATGAGATTTCTTTAATTAAATAATTGATGATAAAGTTTGTTGCTTTAATTAGGCTTATCGAATGCGCTGATATATATTTCTTGTTTGAAAGGATTAATGAGATTTCTTAGTGATCATTTTGGTGATTATGCTTGCTATCTTGGCGTGTAATACACTAGAGTTGTATTTATGGTGCAGGATGATTTATTACTATTGCCTTTCTTGCTTTGAACAATTGCTTTGTGCTCTCTTGCTCATAATATTATACTAAACCTCTGTGTCTGAGCTGCTGTGATATTTAACTTAATATTGCTTTCTAGTTTTTATTTTTAGGTGATAATTTGTACTTCATTTTGACCGAGCATGATGCTTTATTTTCTTGAGTTTACCTTATTATATCCATATAGTTCTTGAGAGAAATTTGCTAGTGAATCAGAAATTCTACAATATTTATGTTTTTGTGATTAAACAAATTCATTAACATTTAGTCATCAACTTCCTTTACCAAATTTTATGTTCATATTCATTTTTGGGCTTGCTCGACTATTATACCCTTAATTGTGATTTCTTTCGTGAGGAGAAGTTATTGAAACCTGTTGAAGTTGGGCAGGTGCTTACCTACCCATCTCTCATGTCATATTTTTTATGTGATTTTCTCCAATGATTTGATTTTGTGATTTTTCATGTCATAGTTAGGAAGAAGTCATTCTTGGATAAAATAGATAGGGCTATTAAAAAAGAAACAACATTAGAAGGTAAATTAATTAATACTTTGACTATATGTTAAACTTTTATAATCAAAGAGTAGAAGAATTAACTCATTACACATGCAATGTGATTTTGTTGACATCAGGGACCATGAGTTGGTTGCTATGGACAAGCTTGTTGAGGCCGGACATACGAACATATCGAAATGATGATGGTAAATTTTAGATTCTTAGCAAAGGTGCTGAAATGAAGTTGCTTGAGGAGAGTTATTGTATGAATATTGTATTTGAACTTTTGTTTTATGGATTTAGATACAATTTTTTATTTTATTGACTAATGTATTGTTTGACAATGTATATTGGATGGGTGATCAATATATGGAATTTTTGGATTTGTGAACTTTTAAAATTAATTTAATTTATTTATTCAAAAATAAATCAGTAAATCGAAAATACAAATAAATAAATAAATAAAAACAAAAATATAAAACTGGAAAATAACATAGATGACGGTTTCACAGGCTCATAGATGACGTAAAAATAGTGTCATAATCACGCACATAGATGACGGTATCACATGTATATAGATGACGTGAAATTAGTGTGATGAATACACACATAGATGACGGTAGCACACGCACATATATGACGTTAAGTTAGTGTCATGAATACGCACATAGATGACGCTAATTTCGCCTCATTTACACTACCCACATACATGACACCCGCCTACATGACGTTCTGAAATGCACATAGATGACGCAAATTTCGCGTCATGTATGTGCGTTTTTCTAGTAGTGCTTCGAGCTGTTGTTGCCTCTAGAATTGGCGAAATTGTTAGTGCTGGGGCGGGAGAGGGGTAGATGGTCCAGGTTGGGCTTGTATGGCACGAATCTGCCGGGGTGGAACGGGTGGAGCAGACCTCGGGGTAGAGTTTAAGCGGGGTTGACGAGTAGGGCAGTGGCTAGCGAAATGTTCGGGCCTTCCACAAGCGTAGCAATGGTTGCTTCCCACTAGGCAACCTCTTTCATGAAACCTCTTGCACCTCGGACAAGGGGTTGGTGCTTAGGTGTTCTGGCTAGGCGGGAGCGGATTTGCTGGTCTCTGAAATGTTAGTGGGCGCGGCTGACCTTGCCACGGCCTTTTTCGGCTGTTGTTTCCGCTGTCCATCCATCTTTGTTTCTCTCCAAGAGTTGGCACAGGGGCCGGAGAAATCACTGGTTGTTCACTGGGCATAGCGGCCTCCACATCCAAAGCTGGGCTTAGCGATTCCGTATACGACAGAACTCTGTGGCATGAGAGATGCATCCTGATCTCTGGCTTAAGTCCATGGTAGAACTTCTCCGCCATCTTCTCCTCTGTGTCTACTTGGTTGCGTGCAAACCTCGTCAATTCGCAAAACATGCGATCTTACTCCATAACCATCATCTCTCCTTGCCTTAGATTGTAAAACTCGGCCTCTTTCTGCATTCGGTAACTTTTTGGCACATACTTGTCATACACACCCTCTTTGAACTGCTCCCACGTTAAGTTTGCTAGCTGTTCGGGAATCATGATCTTCTTTCTGGCTTCCCTCTAGAAATCAGCGGATCCGGTCATCTGAAAGGCTACACAAGCCAAGCGCTCTTTGTCACTGCATATTTGGAAATTGAATATCCGCTCCAAGGCCCTTATCCATAGCTCGGCACTAGAGGGATCACCCATCCCATCAAAGACTAGGGGATTCTGGCGGAAGAAGAGCTCCTCAATCTTCCTATCAGGTGGAGGTGGATTAGCTTCCCCTTTATAATCTTCGTCACGGCGGCATCCTAAAAATTCAACACCCATAAAACCACTTACAAGACACATATCGGAAACACGGGGACCTTGGTCGCTTCGAACTGTTCATCGCATCCTAGGGAAAGCGGTAAAGGACGACATCATGCTTGCGCGACTACATGCTCTCATTAAGAAAAGACAAGGGGAAACCGCTTCACTCGGTAAGCTAAATCGCTTTGCTATGTTTCGCAGGCCATAGCAGCCTTAAATTTCCTGCTTGTGCAAGGCAGGAATAACCTACTCCACTCTACGTGATCATACGAGCAACCTAATAGTTCGGCTATGTTCTCAAGCAACGATTCGTTCTCAAGCGGCCTCATATGTAATCATCAAATTATCTTCCTATGTTCAAGCACTTCTTACCCGGCATTATACGCTTTCAAATAAATTAGGAAACCCAACACAGCACATAAAGTTCACATAGTCAAGCAAGTTTCACATAGACAAGCAAATCTCCCCAGGCAAGCAAGGTTCACGTAGGGCAATTAACTCACATAGGCACGTAAGTCATGCAATCAAGTATTCCACGTAGAAAAGCAATTACCTAGACGACCTAACACGTTGACAAGCAAGATACTCAGGCAATCAAGCACAGAAGCAGTTAATCCTAGTTAAAACCTTCCTTAAAACATACCTCACTCTGTGTTGAGCAGGTCGGGTCGTGGTGACGGCCTTTTGCTGAAGAACCTTAACTTAGTCTATGTGGAACAAGTACTGAGTCAACAAAGAAAAAGACGCTTGGGTTTCAGAGCAAACCAAGGGCTCTGATACCACTTCTGTAATGACCCGAACTCGCTAAGGGTAGCCAAGCTCGGAAGACAGCTACGGTAAAGCAAATAAGAGTGCGACAGCGGTAATTTTTTATGGATGCGCGGAAATAAGGTACTTAGACTCACAAGCGGAGTTTAACGCCAATCACTCGGCCTTGAGCGATCTTTAAAAATGCTCGAAGATTTAAGGTAGACGTACGACTCGAGCGAATTCTAAGAAAATATCGCTTGAAAATATTTGTAGCGAGAGATGATTTAGAGTGAATAAAATAGAACGCTTGACAACCTTAAAGTAAAAGGGGGTTGACCTCAGTTCATACATCGAGTACCATGTTCGACCAGCAGCGGAAAATAAATAAAATACAAGTGTTTCAAATTGTTTTGCAACCAACTTACCGAGGCAAACAAAATTACAAAACAAAGCGGGCTAGACACAAGCGGACTTCTAGATATGTGCATGAAGACATGCATCACCAATCTCTTATTCATTTCTCCAGCTAAGCAAAAGCCACTTCGCCACCCACTGCGATCTCGAACCGTCTAACCTACTCAACCTGCACACAGGGAAAACGTGCACAGGGCTGAGTACTTTGAAGCACTCAGTGCACACACGCCCAAACAATTAATTAGCAAGCCATTAATAAGAGGAACATAGGGGTTTTCGAAAGAACCTATGCCCTTAAAAGCATTTTCTCAACTGGCCGTGCAGCCTCTCTACCTTGGTACTTTCCCATATCTGCCCTTCAATAACCGATATAGCGAGGTTGGCCGACCTCAACCTAGAATCTTGATCACATACCTTTCGGCAAAGCGAACCTAAAGTGCACTAACCTGAGCAACACATGCTCAGGCCCGATCGTTTCTCAAACAAAGGCACAAAGCCGATAGATACGCATCATAAAAATTTATGGCATGGTAAATTCTTAAAGAAACGTGAACTATATAACATGTAAAAATATCTCACTTCGGTGGTTGGCCACACGAGGGTTTTAGTTCGAAAGCCCACCTCAAATGCTTGCAAGTAACTCTGCTAGCTGACGCCGATCTAGTTCACTGCTCCTCCTTCGAACACCCTTAAGAAAGTAAAGAGCGAACTCTCATAATATACAAATAAATAAAATGCTAACTCTCTCGAGGTTCATCTTATCGCTCGGCTAAGTTCGGGATTAAGTGTAAATTGGAGCGAGTTTAACTAGATTCCTCTTTTGAGAAAAGCTCTATCAGACTAAGACTTCTAAGTCCTAGCGGAAAAAAGGTTCAGGTCAGAACTAGAGCGGACTAACACTTTGCTCGTCTTCACTGGAAGGTCGCTTGCTAAGCTCTCTAGCAACTTATTCACATAGAGCGATTTTACTAACTCAAGCAGCTGGAGGGGCTATGATCAAAGTGACTTGGGTAAGTTAATCTTAGACACTTTTCTAGAAACGAAAATAACAATGAAATAGTGACTCGAGTATGATGAAACAGTGAATGAATTCTACGAGGCCCTTAATGGATTTTCTTGTTACTTTTCGTGCTCGGTACTACATTGAAGGAAAACATCAAAGAAACCTTATACTAACCTTTAATTTACTGATACTACTTTAGTTCTAAAGGTTATCTCAACGAGGTTGATTTAGCTGAAATAACTTAGGTTCTACTGGGTTTCTAACGCACATACATATACATCTCTCAATCTTTCTAAAATAGTGATAGAGATTACCTTAGAAAGATTTCAGACTCAGGTTGGTACTCCTACTCCTCGATTAATTCCTTGCCTCTGCTTCTAACTCTCTTTCTCGCACTCTCTCTTAGTTGGGCGAAATTTAGAAATGGACGCAAGGAAATATCATTTCTAAGTGTGTGGGCATTTATAGGTGTGTGTGGTGACTCTTTTAAGACGAATGATTGTTCTTTGTCAAAACTATGCAATTCTATTACGGGTGGCAAGTCCCGAGAAAAGGCATACACGGTATTGAGCTGTTTGGGGCGGTGGCGTGTTGCAAGTGAGGGAAATATTGGGGAAATCAGGACAAGGGCTCCCATTGGCTGACAGTGAATATTTTATTCTAGGCTTTCACTTAGTGGCATGCACGCACGCCGCCTGGGAGGTATCGAGGAGACGCCGACTCACACCTCGCTATTCGTAGGACTCTCCCCGGCCTAATCATCTTGGTGAAACCACTTAGGAAAGATCGCTACATTCTCTCTTTGGCTATAGGTCGCTTCTTTGTCATTACAAGTCTAAGTCGAGGTTTGAGCGGACTTTTCAAAAACCGCTCCAAGAGACTCAACTATTTTCCCATAATCGCTCTAGGAGGTTACAACTCTCTACCCTCAAAATCGCTTCAAAAACCTTTCTTACCGAAAACCGCTCTAAAACTCTTCTTACTCAAAATCGCTTCTAACTCGTAACAAGCGGATTTCAACAAACTCCGCTCTGGACTAGAGCGAGCTTCAAACAAGCTCCGAACTGATTGGAGTTACAATTCCAGAGCTCAAAACTCTTATAATAAGTAACTTATTACATCAAGAAACTCATAACAATAACTTTCTAATGACAAACGATGTCACTTCAGAGCAGTAAATCAATATAAGCTTGATCATAATTCAATATAAACATTAAACATAGCCATATCAAAATTGCTTGCCCGTGTTACTCACTAAGATCACAAGGGAGTTGCATGCTTTCAACGCAATCAATCACATCAAGTGCTTCAATTTACATGAAACCAACCTTAACTATCTCGAATTAAAACATAGTCAAACTCAACCACCTCATCCTTACCAAAAACGTCTAGCGAGAAAGCTTGCTTCAAGAGAAAATTTTAATACAAGCGGCTTTTAGAAATTGGGTTGTTACACAACGCCAAGGAGGCATGCTAGTCTGCAAATAAGATTTCCAGCCTAGAGGTGGAAAAGGCTGAGGAGGAAGAGAAAAGAAGGCAAGAGGAGAGGATGTAGGACATGGAGATCGCGAGGCTGAAGGAAGAGCTCGCCATGAAGTACTCCATAGCGTATGTGCCTGCTGCTCAAGTCGATACCCTAAAGGCACAGGTCGGTAGCCTGGAGGAGAAAATAGAAAAGATGAAGACTGAGTCTGAAGCATCTGTTCAAAATGTTATCTATCATGCGCTTCAGCTGGAGCCAGTCTTTCGCGGCATTATAACAAAGAAGGTCCCGGAAATCATTCATTCTTCTTGTGGGAATGTGGTTTTGAAGATGATAAAAGCTACAGATGCTGGAGGAGGAAAGCTCGGAGGACCTGAGGCTTTCGCTACAACTGCTGCTACAAGCAGTGACGCCGCCATGGGGAAAGCTGTGCAGAAGGATGTCACCACGATGATGGTAGCTGTAGCATATGCTCGCCCAGTTGCCAAAAAGATATCTAGCAATGAGCCATCATCGCAGGACACTTCTAGGCAGATGTGAATGTCGACGCCACTGTTGGAGCAAAGGGCAAAGAAATTGCAAGCACTATTGTAAGCGAGCTTCTGGTGGACCCCATTGAACTTGCTGATCAAGAGCCACCAAAAGCACCTCCTACCAAGCGAAATAGAGTGACAAAGAAAGTTGTTGCTGCAACGAAGAAGAAGAAGACTGTCGGTGCAGAAGATGATAGAGAAAGCACGATGTCTGATGAGGCGATGATAGGAGTGCACGACCCAGCATCTCTTGAAAGTAAGAAGAACCTGGAGGCCATCTTCATCATGAAGGCCAATAGGAAAGCGAAGAATCTGCGGCAGCGGTTCATCCCCAAGAATACCTATGAAAAGGTTTGTCTCACAATCCTTGGAAAACACCTAGCTATCGGCGAACTGAGAGAAGAACGAGAAAATCCGAGATGGAAGGAGACATCAAGGAGATGACTGAGACGATCATTAATGGATTTTGGCCGAGATAAATGAAGCCACAACTAAAGGTGTTCAACGAAACAAAAAATATTCTGTATGCCCGCTCTGGGAAAGAAATTCAAGAATTGTTGGAGAAGGCCAAGGCAAAGCAGGTGGAGGAAATCCTGCCCAAGCAGTACGAAACGGAGTGGAAGATTGCTAAGGAGCGCTTTGTGAAGATGCACTACCTTTGGCAGATCTTCAATATGTATGCTACCAGGGTGTTCGTGAACTTTTTGGAGGCGCGTCACAAGAGTCTGTGAACTGCCATTCTTGAAAAGGTTGGAAGCGGATTCCTATTTCCGCCAGCGAGGTGTTTGCTCGAGACGCCTATGCTCAATGGAATTCTGAATATGAGCGTCATCGAAGGAGAAATCTGTGAGCTGCTTCAAGCTCAGGAAACAAGAAACCAACCTATCTCTAGCACCGGGATGCGAAATTGAAGATCTAATTTGCATATGGAATAATGCCGCCCAAGCACTCCAGGAATTGATCGCTCGTCTACTTGCTGTGTAATTTATATTGTTTTTTTTTTATTGTCATTGATTATTGGAAGCATGTAATCTATGTACATGTACCGCCTATCATTCAATGAGATTCGCATTGTTTTTCCTGCACATAACCTCATGGTTTATTTATCTTTATCGCTTTAGATTAGCGACTACAAGAAATATTTTAAATCGTACTAACACCATTTTCTTCGTGCTAAGCGAAATCAATAAGCGTTTCATCTCAAAGCGATAACTGTGCAAATGACTATTCACTAAGGGCGGACTCGCTTTGTCAAAAGGTAATCTCCATTCCCTGTGCTAAAAGTCTCATCTGTCAAAAAGAGGGAAATTGCTTCCTTCTAGGGAATAGTTAGATTACTAGTTAGTAAAACTTGTTTGATCATCAAATTCCTTTTGATGGCATTGGTATCATTGTAACAACCTAAGTTTTAAAACCTCCTTGTAATAACTTAGCAAAGGATTTCTGAGTTTTTAAATAACAAAGGATGGTATGAGTTCGGTTGTGTTCAAAATTCGTGTGATCCTATGTGCCTTATGTGATATTGTGTTCTCTAACATACGTGTACTAACTTACCTTATTGGCTATGTGATGAATGGATGTGTGGATTGTGACCATGAATGTTATAGGTTCAATCAATTGTATAGATTATTCGAGTTAAGTGCTATAAAGTAACTAAGCTTGTCACTTGAAAGTTATAGCTAAGATAGCCCCGTTTATGCTAAAGGTAAAGTGCTCGGCACCTCGCCCGAAATAGTCCGCAGCCTTCCTCGAACTAGCCGAAGTAATTCCAGCGAACAGACTAAGCTCGCAACATGCGAAGCGGAGCTGAGCAAGCTACCTAGTGTCGGCAGTGCTGAAGTTTAGGAGTAGTGCTCGGTGTTGTCGGAATCTAGTGCTCGGCAAAGAACAGTGCTCGGCAACACCAGTGTCCGGTAGAGCCAGAGTATAGAGTTCGGTACCACCAGTGCTCGGCAGTACCTAGAGTCCGGTAGAGTCCAGTGTTCAGCAGTTCCAGAGTCTGCCCTATAACACCGAGCAGTAACAGTAAACCAAAGCAAGGTTGCCCCATAGGTATTCAGACTTAGCATCCAAGTTAAATAATATAGGAAAGCCAAGAGTCGGCCAATAAGGGTTCGTTCAACAATAGCCAATGTATGTCCCTTAACTGCCAGAGCCACCGCCCAAACTGACCAACCCTGAGCAAGCCTTTTTCAAAAACTGTCTCCACCACTAAAAACACAGCAGTGCCAATCATTTAGCCGGCCCAAGAACCCAAGCGGCACTACACTCCTATAAATACCCTCTCCATATCAACACTTCAAAATTTCACCAGTTCAATCCCAGCTATATCCGAGAGAAACACAATAGAAAGTGAGAACGCCCAAGATCCAAGGATCAAGCTTAGAATCACACCCGGTTCTTCCACCCGAATCAAGGTAATTATCTCCTCATTTACATAAATACTCCCCATTCATGCATGAGTCTAGAATATAATTGAAATCCCGATTAGATTGGGTCTCCTTCTTTGAATTTCTAGTTTCCTTTGAGTTCCAAATCATAACATTTTTCCCAAAGTTTCCAAGGTCTCTTTACGTTGTCATGAATAGAACAAACTGTTGGTAATCTAGATAAATAGGTTTTCTACACCTTCTTCAATGTAGTACCGAGCACGGAACATAAAGATAGAATTAACCACCCTCGTTACCCCTAGTGGGGCAACGGATAGGCTTAACAGACTTCCTGCTAAAATGTTAAGGTTTGAATACTTAGAGACTCTGGCTAGAGAACAACCAGTGATTTAGATCGCAGCGAGCTGCGGAGTTAATAGGTCGTCGAAGCAACTATGAAGTTATGTTCGCTTCGGCATAGATAGTTCGCTAATAAAACATGATCAGAGCATTCTCAGGATAATCCGGTTACGTTAATAAGGATAACTTAAATGAGTCATAACCAGAGCTTTCCTAGAACCTAAAATAGACCCAAGGGTCAGTTTACATGCATTTCAGCACATCAGTATGTACCGGACTCATGCGAGAGTCCGGCATACATAATAGATGGCTTACGAAAGTTTTTCTTATTAAGGTTGTATAAAGGAGGAGCTCCCATAGCTAGGCACACGCCGAAGACCAGAAAAGCCGAAGAGGTGGGCTTTCGAACTTCAACCATCGGCGACTAGTCGCCGAGGCGAGCTACTGTTGTTAATATAAACTACTTATTTAAAGTACCATGCCATATTCTTTACTGGTTTTATGTTTAATGCCTACCTGTTGGCCCTGGGCCAAAGTATGAGATACGATCGGGCTCGGGCATGTGTTGCCCGAGTTAGTGCACTTCAGGTTCACTTTACTGTAAGGTAAGTGATCTAGGTTCTAGGGTGGTCTGCCAACTTCCCCTAGATCGGGTTATTAACAGGGCAGGTATGGCAAGGTAAAGGTTTCACCCCAGTTTTTAAAGAAAAGTTATTTTCGGACATAGGTCTTTTTTTCTTAACCCCTATGATCATTGTATTATGGCCATGGTTAAAATGATTTCGGGCATGTGTCCACTGAGTGCTTCAAAGTACTCAGCCATGCATACGTTTTCATGTGTGCGGGTTGAGCAGTCCGGCGGAGTCGAAGTGACAAAGTGGCTTACTGGAGTTCGTAGCCGAAGCTCTTGGTGGTGCACGTCTTCATACGTGCATCTGAAGTCGTTAGTCTATTTTCAGTTCCGTTTACCTTTGTACTTGAGTTTTGAAGGAATCTGTAATGGTCAACATTGTTACATCGGGTTTTGAAGAATTATGCTTTATTTCGCTTATGATGTTCGAACTCTATTTTCTCCCTAGTCAAATGTTTTGCTAAAAATCACAAGCACTAGGTACTTTTATGGCTTTCTTTCGGTACTTCAGCACTACAATTACCCACCTGGTCCGGCACCACAAATAATCACTTAATCTATTTTGTCTTCGTCCACCCTGCATTTTGCTTGTTCAACTCGTATAGTAGTGAGCTCCGGACTCGGCTACCCTTAGCGTCTGGGGTCGTTACAATCATCAGAAAGGGGGAAATTGTTGGGATATTAGTTTGATGTGGAAGTCCATTTTTATTGGTTTTGATTGGATCCCAAAGCCTTAACTAATATCTTCGATAATCATAGTTTCTCTTAATTACCCCATGATGAACACTAGAAATTTTCAGTGTATCAGAAATCGCATTTGTTAGGGAGATTTATACTTTTCAAAGCGAAACGATTTGAAGACATAGCGTTTTATCGCTAAGATTGTGAAGATTTGAAGACTTAACATTTCTGTCGCCAAGTAATTGATGTTATCCATCTTCCTCGAGAATATCTGAGGTGCATTGGCTAACCCCGTTGGCATTACATTCCAGACATAATGCCCTTGTAGAGTAGATAAGGTTGTAAACTTCTTACTCTCTTCTTCCATGTGAATCTGGTAGAAACCTGACTTGCAATCAAACTAGGAGAAAACCTCGGCATTTATTATGCAGTAGATAAGGTGTTCTCTACTTGGGATGCAGTAACCATCAAACTCAAGTGTATCATCAATTCCTTTATAATTGATGACGAGTATAGGTTTATGATAGGTCGGTTTTAGTCACCTATTTTCTTGTCATTTTTAGTGTTTATTTGTTTGTTTTCTTTTAGTTTGTGTGTG
>JAOWBJ010125354.1:0-13183 GCA_028566335.1 Monarda citriodora | reverse complement strand
TATTGATAGTACATGGCCTAACAGTTAGGCCCAGACACGAGGCCCAACAAAGATGGACCTCGATAAGAGCTCGGTCCAATGCAATTCGGCCCAAACACAAGGCCCATTCTGAAGACAGCAAGACCCCAACACAAGACCCAGCTCAGATCGGCCGAATTAGGCCCAGCTCGGACCAGGCCCACTTCGGCAGCTCGGCCCACAGCTCGACTGCAACACTTCTACAACAAGAAAGATTTCTACTCCAAGCCTATCTCGAAGACATATCATAGAGAGATATGAATTCAAATATCTACAATGTAAAGGATATCGACAAGGCCTCAAGGTTATCCGATTTAGGCCTAGACAATGTATTAGAGAAGGATTCTACTTGTAAGCCTATAAATAAAGGCGCTATGATAGAAGAGGGGACACACAAACTCTCTTACTCTCATACACTATAGCAATAAACGTTTTCCTCTTCTTCCCCGTGGACGTAGATCTGCCTCAAGCGGATCGAAACCATGTAAACCCTTGTGTTCTTGCATTATTTTTACGTTCTTAGTCATGGTAACAAGGCCTTACAAAAGCACAATCGATCACTGGCGCCGTCTATGGAATCTTATACTCGTGTTTTGATCACAGCTTTTCAATACCTTGTTCAACTATGCCTCCGAAGAACACCAGAACGAATGCCTCCAATGTCGCGGGCGGCAACAATAACAACAACAACAACAACAACAAAGATGCCGAGGTCGCGCCGCACGCACATGGGAAGGATCATGTGGTGGATCCAGACCCAAACATCGTGCCGGAGAACGTTCCGGTCGACAAGGAGGGCAATGAGATCGACTTCAAAAAGGATGGGAGCCAACATGCCGCTGCTTCGCGACACTTCGGATTAGATGTCACAATCTGGGGTTTCCTGGAGGAGAACGAGGACAAACTTGTCCAATACCTCTAGCGAACTAAGGGCCTCAACAAAGAAGGCCCACGAGAACAGCAAGGATCAACTCGCAATCGGGAAAAGAAGGACGCAAGCCTGGAGATTGTCCTGGAACGCAAACGAGGTCACAGTCAGAGCCGCACTCCGCCTCGACATGTGCCTCGGGATCGCAGCCGTAGCCGAGATCGAGACCACTATCACAGCCGACATGGCAAGTCACCACGACGTCACATGTCGCGCAACAGGCAGGATCGGTCTCCTGCGCAATCTCCATCAGAAGAAAGATCCTATCACCAGTGTAGCGGGTTCGATGGGTACGTGATGCTCACCACCCCATTTACTAAGGAAATTTGTGAAGCTCGCCTCCCGAACCGATATAAGGTACCAAGCGTTCAACCTTATGACGGCCAAAGAGACCCGATGAATTTTCTTGGTCAGTACCGGTATAGCACGTGGAACCAAAGACTAAATGAGGTCCACATATGTAAGGTCTTCCCCGAGCTATTGATCGACACAGCTCAGGTGTGGTCGATACCCTACCACCTGGTAGTATCGGCTTATACCGCAAACTAGTGGAAGTCTTCAAGCAGAGGTTCTACCAAAAAGCAAAGCCAAAATTCACCCCAGCGCAGCTGTTAACCATCAAACAAGCGGAGGGAGAATCAATCAACGACTTCCTGACCTGGTTCAATCAGGAGGCGTTGAAGTTGATGATGCCAGCGACGTGCTCATCATATCGGCGTTTCAGAACGCCTTGCGACCTGTGCCCTATACCGGGAGCTCGTCAGGCGGGAACCTCAAACACAGACTGATCTCTGGAAGATCGCCGATGAATATGCCCGAGCTGATGACGCTGATCGGAGGAAGCGCGATCAGGAGAGGGGCGAGTCATCCAGCAAGAAGAAGCAGGACGCAGATCGCGGCCTCCATAGTTCAGGTCGCCGCAACGTCCATGAAATGTTCCAAAAGGGTCCACTGGAGTCCAAGCTAGGACCTCGCCAGGGTATTGAGTCTAGGTTGGGTTCACGACAAAATCCTGACCAACCTCAATACACACCGCTAACGAAGCCACGAGCATAGATTTATGAGCTGCACACCAACCTGTTCGAGAGGTCCCGCCCCATGCAGAGGCCGGCTGATCGCAAGTCCAAAAAGAGATATTGTACTTTCCATGAGGATCACGGCCACGACACGGAGGAGTGCAGAGACCTCGCGGAGAGTATCGAGGCCATGGTACAAGATGGTACCCTCAAGCGGTATCAAGGCCAGGGTAATGGGCAAGGCAAGAGCAAGCATCGCCAAAATCGGGGGAAAGATGGCTGCAACGCCCAAGCCAATTAAAAGGCGAAGCAGGACCCCGAGGATGATGACGACGACAATATGCCCCAGTTCGATGGGATGATCGAGGCTATTACCGGACTGCTACCGGGGCACACCAAGTCCTCCCTTAAAGCCGATGTCCGGAGGAGCCTGCCGTCAAGAGGCTTAGGAATGAGGAGGCCATAACCTTTTCCGAGGCCGATCTAGTCCCAACAAAGACCCCGCATCACGATGCTATCGTGATCCAGGCCGGGGTCACGAACAAAGTGGTGCACCGGGTGTTCGTGGATAGTGGAGCATCCGTAAGCGTTCTTTTTAGAATGTGCTTTGACAAGCTGAGCATTGATGCGGCTCAGTTAGCCCCAACACCATTGCCCTTAAAGAGTGCGTAAGAGGAGATGCGACCTGACGAGGTTATAAGCTTACTCATCACTGTAGGACGATCTCTAACGAGCTCCGCCACATCCATCCAATTCTTTGTGGTACGAGCCCCGTCGCCCTAACATCATACTTGGAAGGGATTGACTGAACGTGGCCAGGGCTGTCTGCTCGACCTACCACCTCATGATCAAGATCCCGACCAAGAACGGAGTGGTCACAGTTAAAGGCGACCAAAAGCGGGCTAAGGAGTGCATGCATATCACACTACGAGGTGCCGAGACAACTAAGCGGCACCACCAAGCATAGCAATCAAAGCACATCGCGGAACTGGAAGAAGAGAAGACACCATTTGCCCAAGTCCCACTAACCGAGGAGGTCCCACTATACGACAACGAACCAACCAAGATAGTCAAGGTCGGGTTTGCCGGACTTCCCCAACTCAGACTGCAGATGACTCGGCTCCTCAGGAATTACAGAGATATATTCGCATGGACACCCCTCGACATGACTGGGGTGTCCCCAGATATTATCACACACCGGCTCAACTTCGATCCCAGCATCAGGCCGCTGAAACAGAAACAGCGACAGTTCGCTGTGGAGAGAAACTGGGTGATCCAGGACGAGGTGAAGCAGCTGCTCCAAGCGAAAATCCTATTCGAAGTCAAGTACCTAACCTGGATAGCCAACCTGGTAATGGTCCGAAAAGTTGGAGGAGGGTGGCGGATGTGCATAGATTATACCAATCTCAACAAACACTACCCAAAAGATTGTTATCCCCTACCCAACATAGATAAGAAAGTAGAAGCGTTAGTCGGCTATATCATTTTTTTAGACTTGTATAAAGGGTCCCACCAAGTTTTAGTGAGTAGTGAAGACGCCCCCAAAACAACTTTTATTACTGATTTTGGGGTTTTCGCGTATAGAAAGATGTCATTTGGTCTAAAAAATGCAGGAACGACCTACCAAAGAACGATCGACAAGATATTCCAGCCCCACATCGAAAAGATCGTTGAGGTTTATGTTGATGACATAGTCGTGAAGAGCCGAGAGGAGGGTACCTACATATGCGAACTCCGAACTGTCTTCGACATCCTCCGAGCTATCAACTTGAAGCTGAATCCGCAGAAGTACACTTTTATGGTGCGAGCTGGAAAGTTCTTACGCTGCTGGATATCGCAAAAAGGCTTGGAAGCAAATCCATCCAAGGTTCAAGTCGTCAAAGATATGGCGATACATAAATCGATCCACGATGTGCACAAGTTGATAGGATGCCTCACTGCTTTAAACTGTTTCCTCTCAAAAGCGGCTGAAAAGCAACTCCCATTCTTCCAGATTTTGAAGAAGGCACCGAACTTCGAATGGAGGGAGGAACATCGCAAAGTCTTTGACGATCTAAAAGGCTATCTCGCTCATCTCTCCACACTATCCGTCCCGAAGGAGGGAGAAACTTTGTCCTTGTACCTTGGCGCTTCAGATAAGTCCATCAGTGCAGGACGTCACCAACTCCCCGTATACTTCATAAGCCGAGCACTCAAAGGACCCGAGCTAAGGTACCAGCTATTGGAGAAGATCGCACTTGCGCTAGTCAACGCGGCAAGACGACTGAGGCCATACTTTCATGCACATCCAATCCAAGTCCTCATCGATCTCCCACTTCGCCAAGTTCTCACCAAGCCTGAAGCCTCAGGCCGCATTGCGAAGTGGGCCATCGGACTCGGGGAGCATACGATCTCTTTTCATCCCTGAAAAGCCATCAAAGGACAAGCCTTGTCTGATTTCCTAGCCGAGGCCAAGTTCAAAGAGGATCCAAAGGCTCCCGAACTAACCTCGAAGTGAGTTGAAATCAAGCCGCCAAAGAAGCACCTGCGAACTGCTGGCAGGTTTACGTTGATGGAGCTTCGGGGAAAGCAGGAAACGGAGCATGGATCCTACTCATCAGTCTAGACGGGCATGAGGTAACCTATTCACTCCAGTTTGAATTCTCAACTACAAACAATGAGGTGGAGTATGAGGCCATCCTTCATGGACTTCGCCTTGCCAAGAGCCTTAACATAGAGGCTGTCAAAGTTTACAGTGACTCCCAAGTCGTAGTAAACCACATATTGAGTGCAAGTGAAGCTCGTGGAAAAAAGATGAAAAGGTACCTCGACAAAGTCCGTAGCTCTCAATAGATGTTTTCGTACTTTGAACTGGTCAGAGTTCCAAGAGGACATAACCACTGAGCTGATGCCTTAAGTAAGCTCGCATCATCCCAATCAACCAGTTCGCCAGTCGAAGACATCCAGAGCTGAAGTATCGATGAGGTTGAAGTGAGCAATATCAACGACGAGCCAAGCTGGATGACCCCTATTTGTGGATATTTGGAGAAGGGGGAATTACCTGATGACAAGCTCAAAACCCGAAAAATTCTCGCCAGATCGCTAAAATACACGCTGGAGCAGGGTGTTCTTTACCGCAAATCCTACCTTCAATCCCTCTTGCGATGTGTAGGAACCGGTGAAGCGGACTATGTTTTGCGAGAAGTTCATGACGGGTCTTGTGGTAACCACATCGGACCCCGAGCTTTGTCCAATAAGGTTATACGAAGCGGATATTATTGGCCGACGTTAGTTCACGATGCAACCGAGCTGGTCAAGAGCTGTCCAAAATGCCAAGTCCATGCAAACGTACAACGACTTCCTCAGACTGAGCTCGCCAGCATGCAAAGCCCGTGGCTATTCATGCAATGAGGGATCGACATAGTAGGACCCTTTGACAAGGCTCCGGGCCAACTGCAAATCCTGATTGTCGCAATCGACTTCTTTACAAAATGGGTAGAGGCCGAACCATTGGCCAAAATCACGAGCAAGAACGCCCTCAATTTCGTATGGAAGAATGTCGTTTGCCGATTTGGAATACCACTCATACTTGTCTCGGATAATGGGACGCAGTTCAAGGATAGGGTGTTCAAAGAATGGTGTCAAGAGCTTAACATCCAACAAAAATTCACTTCAATGGCCCATCCTCAAGCCAATGGACAGACCGAAGTCACCAATCGAACAATCGTGAACGGACTGAAATCTCAACTGGGACGAGCTAAAGGAAGGTGGGTGTAGAACCTACCCAATGCCCTATGGTCCTACCGGACTACTCCCAGAACCTTGCATGGAGAAACACCATACAATGTAGTTTATGGCACAGAGGCAGTCATACCAGTCGAGATCGGGATGCCGAGCTCTCGTGTTATACACTTCTCCGAGGAGGTTAATGATGACAACACCCGAGCCAACCTAGACTTGTTAGAGGAGAAAAGAGAGCTCGCTTTCATCAAGGAAGCCCGATACAAGCAACAAGTAGCTCGCTACTACAACCGCCGAGTAAAGCACTGTCACTTCCAAATCGGAGACCTTGTACTCCGCAACAATGAAGTCAACAAAGCAGAAAAGCTCGGAAAATTGGAAGCCACATAGGAAGGACCATACCAGATCGCAGAGGATCTCAGCAAGGGTTCTTATAAGCTCACTCAATTGTTTGGTGAGCTCTTACCCCACACTTGGCATATTTTCAATTTGAAGAATTTTTATGTATAAGTGAGTGGAGTATAGGGTAGACATTTAGAATTGCATTCTTTAGGCTTCATGTAAATATATTATTTTGTTTGTTCTTTTGGAATTCCGACCTGCAATAATAAAATTCATTACATTCATTCATGACTCTCATTACATGTTTTGCATGTCTCACTTATACATAAAAATTCACACACAATTTCTCTAAGGCTGGCCCCCTTATGAGATAAAATGCGACTTCGGTCATCGCAAAGAAGGTTCGCTTCAAACTAGCCATGACCTCGGTCATCGAAAAAAAGAAGCAATTATACTTCGCACGAGCAGAGACGTATGTCAATGCAAAAGAGAAGTAAATCAGTTCCCAAAATAAATGAAGAATGACGAAGTAATTTTTCTTTGTTATTTACCAAAGGACAGAAGTATTACAAAATGCAAGTATCCTATTACAACACTAAGTCCGTGGAGGCCTATTGGATGGACTAAAATTCAGTCATTTGCTCACAAAATCTTCGCCGGAGCTGAAATCCGTGTTGAGCACAACATCAAGGTCGAAACCCCGATCTTGTCCTCTTCCTCCTCCACGTCCAGTCACACTCCGACCTGCGGACCTCCCACCTCTGCGACCTGCAGACACTGAAGATCGGACCGGTCGAGACTCACCAGCTTGCACGGGCTGGTGTACAACAATAACTGAGGTAGAGGGACCAGCCTCATCAACATACGAGCGATCTCCAACAAGTCGGCATAGAGAAGGATATTTGTCGAGGATGACTTGGTAAAAACTAGCTATCCTCTTCAGCTCGACGATCTGTTCATGTAGCACGAGCGGCTCGCAGTTAGCCCGCGATCATAAGCACAACACTTGGTGACAAGCTTCCTGACTTTAGATATCGGGACACCACCACTCCGCTGCACAAAGATCTCGTATGCTGCATGCTCTTGCGCCATTTTGTCATTCGCTCTAAGTTCACTGGTCGCCTTCTTCAGATCGCTCTTTGCCTCATTCAGTTTGTCTTGGAGAAGAGTATACCGAGCATTGAGCTTATCATATTTGATCTGCCCCGATGTCATAACGCGCTCGCACTCCTTAACAGCTCGGCCATATTACTCCTTCCAGTGCATCAGGTCGCTCTCCAGTCTGCTCGACGAACTAGGCCCAGCTGCAACCCTGGCATCGGACTGCTGACACTTACTTTTCCAAAAGGAGATTTCAGCTTTCGCAGCCTCAAGCGAGTCTAACAGTTCGTTTATGCGATCAACGAGATGCGACGCGTAATACATTTCGGGAGATGGAGACTGATTATAGAAAAGAAAGTAATAAAACGAGCTCAGAGATGTGGAAAAATAAGTTATTTATGTCATTGACAGCAAAAGCAGTACCCTAATGGTACTGTGATTACAAGAAAAAGGTCTACTAAAAGAAAATTTAACAAAAGGGAAAAGATCAAACCCTTGATTCAGGGTCATCTCTGGGGGTCTCCTCCTCTATCGGAGTATCCTCCTTCCCAACCTTGGCAAAGCACACCTCCACATCGAGATCGCGGTCCACCTCCACCGCACGAACCGACTCCGCAGTTAGGAGATCGGAGGCGACTTCCAGTTCCTTCAGTAGAGGAAACTCCTGAAGGCTCGCCCATATCTTATCCGCTAAAGCCTAGTTGTTGTCCTCGGTAGACCGCTTCTCGTACTCGTACTTGGAGAGATCCAAGTCCGGAAAGTCCTTTTGCACAGCTTCAAGGGCTTCCATAGCGAAATCTTCTCCGAGTAAGCTCCCGACAGTAGAAGCCAGCTTCCCAAACCTCTTGGAGAGGAGCAACCTCTCCGCGAAGATCCACAGCAGGGGACCCTGGGCGGTGACGACCTCAGACCTCAGATCGTCGCGTTGTTTCTCCATTTTTGCGACCTCGGCCTTAGCCGAAGCCGCCTCCTCGCGTGCCGCCATTGCCTCTTGGCGAGCAGCAGCGGCTCGTATTTCGGCTTCATCCAGTTTCGAGCAGAGTTGCTCGATCTGTTCAGCCGAATCAGTTGCGCCCTGTCAGCCGCACTCTTCTCCAGCAGGGTAAAACTCTGCGAGATCATGCTTCTTGACCTCTGCACAAATCACAAAAACAGGATAAGCACATGCTATATACAACATCCAATCATAAAATAGATCAGACACATTTACCTCTACGTCAGAGAGAGAGAGCTAGTGGATCAATTGAGTCCTTAGTCAAGTCGACTTGCCCTTCCATCAGAGCTGTGAGTGGCACCGTCCCCTTCATCCCCTTCTTTATTCTTTTGAAGGGTTGATGAACTGGATAATGATCCTCGCTATGCGGGGAAACCACATTAGTAACAGTCCGCTCCGAGATCGAAGCGGACGCTGCTGGCCCACCTCCAGTCGATCTCTTGCCCTTCTTCTTTATCACCACCTTTTCAAGGCCCACTGTGAACAACGAACAAACAAGTCAGTTCGGATAAAGAGGCAAAAAGAATGAAAAAGAGAAGGACAACCAAGAAGCAACAGATCCTTACCCTTCACCGTCTTCACTTCGGCAGATGGATCACGAGGGTCAGATTTCATCCCGTACTCACTCACCAACCTCTCCCTAAGGGAGAGGTACCTCTTTGAGGGTTTTATCTTATCTAAGGAATCAGTTCACCAGGCGAACTCCGGTACACCCACGTTGGTAGCTGGAACAAAGAAAAACTTCGAGTGCCAGCTTTGGACCTTGTTCGGCAAGCGAACTTTGAAATCAGTCCGCGGGGCGAGGCGTAGTACCAGCTCGAGGATATTTTAAAAGTAAAAAACATGAAGATCATGCCCCAAGTCACATACTCTCCAGCATTAGACTCCAAAAAGGACAGGAGAACGAAAGAATTTGGGGTCAGCTGCCCTAATGGCAGTTGATGTGTCTCTAGCAGATGAAGGGGAAATCGAAGACCACTACGCAAAGCATCTCCATATACAGTCACAAACCTTATCGGAGGGGTACTAGCCCGATCCAGTGGGCCCAAAATAATGAATGCGTATTTTTTGGCAACGACGACAAAGATATCAACTCCCTAACAGACGATAATGTAAGAGAGGAGGAATAATGATTTACAACCCCGACCTACGGCGTCGGAGTAACCTACAACATTAGGCCTAGATCTACTGCCCCGCATAAAAGATATCTACAGGCTTCGTAACTAAACGAGCGGGAATGGAAAACTCTAATTTAGACGCCACAAACTTAGAAGAAGAGGAAGTCATGGCTACTTACTGGTTTCTTGACGATTTTCACGGAAATCGAAAGTTGAATTCAACCGAAGACAACAACGAAGACGACAGTGGAAGATAGAGAACTTTAATTTTTTTTCATTCTTTTGGAAGTGAGAAATAAAATCCCAAATCGTGTCCTATAAGCCAGTTTTAGGCAACGGTTCAAACTCCCGCCTTCCTATTGGGCTGCCAACCTCGAAAACCCAACCGGTGTATTTAATTAAAGTAACTGACATTGTCAGTACTTCAGTTTGGCGCCCTTTTTATCTTCAGTTCGCAGCTCGCTTTTCAGCGCAGTCCGATTACTGACCAGTTCGTCAGCTCACCTCTTTTCAGCGGGGTGTGCTCATTTGACTTCGTCCATCTTGACGAGGGCAACCAGTTCGCGAGCTCACCTTTTTTCAGCGGGGTGTGCTCATTTGACTTCGTCCGTCTCGACGAGGGTAACCATCGCAAGCTCACATCTTTTCAGCGGGGTGTGCTCAATTCTCCATCATATCCTCATCTCTACCTCTCTTTGGGGGATGTGATAGTACATGGCATAACAGCTAAGCCCAAGCAAGAGGCCCGACAAAGATGGACCTCGAGAAGAGCTCGGCCCAACGAAGTTCGGCCCAAACACAAGGCCCATTCAGAAGACAGTCCGGCCCCAACACAAGGCCCACTTCGACAGCAGTTCGGCCCACAGCACATCTCGACTCCAACACTCCCATAACAAGAAGGATTCCTACTCCAAGCCTATCTCGAAGACATATCATAAAGAGATAGGGATTCAGATATCTACAATGTTAAAGATATCGATGAAAGCCCCAAGGTTATCCGAGTTGGGCCTAGACTTTGTATTATAGAAGGATTCTACTTGTAAGCCTATAAATAAAGGCGCTATGATAGATGAGGTGGACACACAATATCTCAAACTCTCATACACTAGAGCAATAAACACTTTTCTCATCTTCTCTATGGACATAAATCTGCCTCAAGCGGATCGAACCACGTAAACCCCTTGCGTTCTTACTTTACTTTTACGTTCTTCGTCGCAGTAACAAGGCCCAAAAAAGCACGATCGATCACTGGCGCCGTCTGTGGGAACCTTATATTCATGTTTTGATCAAAGCTTTTCACAACCTTGTTCAACTATGCCGCCGAAGAACACCAGATTGAATGCTTCCAAGGTCGCGGGTGGCAACAACAACAAAGACGCCGAAGCCGCCCCACATGCACTTGGGAAGGAACCTCAGCCGAATCCGGACCCCAACGTCGTACCAGAAGATGTTCAACTCGATAAGGAAGGCATGGAGATCGGTTCTGAAAATAAGGTGAGCCAACATGCCGCTGCCTCTCGACATTCCGGACTCGATGTCATAATTCGGGGTTTTCTAGAGAAAAATGAGGACAAACTTTTCCAATACCTCCAGCCTCGAGGCCTCGACAAGGAAGGCCCACGAGAACAGCAAGGGTCAACTCGACAAAGGGAGAACAAGGATGCGAGTCTGGAAATAGTCCGGGAACGCAAAAGACGCCGCACTCCGCCTCGACATACATCTCAAGGTCGCAGCCGGAGTCGAGACTGAGACCGCCACCACAGCTGACGTGACGAATCACCCCGACGTCACAGGTCGCGCCACAGGCGGGATCGGTCTCCTTCGCGATCTCCATAAGAAGAAAGATCCCATCACCGAGGTGGAGGGTTCGAAGGGTACGGGATGTTCACCACCCCGTTTATCAAGGAAATCTGTGAAGCTCGCCTCCCCAGCCGCTATAAGATACCAAGCATTCAACCTTATGACGGCCAAAGGGACCCAAGGAATTTCCTCGGTCAATACCAGTATAGCATATGGAATCAGAGACTCGATGAGGTCCACATGTGCAAAGTTTTCCCCGAGCTATTGGTCGACACCGCTCGGGTGTGGTTTGATAGTCTACCACCTGGTAGCATCGGCTCGTACCGCAAGCTAGTGGAGGTCTTCAAGTGAAGATTCCACCAAAAAGCAAAACAAAAGTTAACCTCGGCGCAACTGTTGACCATCAAACAAGCGGAAGGGGAATCAATTAACGACTTCCTGACACAGTTTAATCAGGGAGCACTGAAGGTCGATGATGCCAGCGATGTGCCCATTATCTCGGCATTTCAAAACGCCATGCGACCCGGTGCCCTTTCCAGGAGCTCGTTAGGCGGGAGCCCTAGACACCGACCGAGCTCTGGAAAATAGCCGATGAATAGCCCCAGACTGATGATGCTGATCGGAGGAAACATGATCAGGATCGAGAAAAATCATCTAGCAAGAAGAAGCCGGCCACAGATCGTGGAAATCAGAGCTCGTGTTGCCGCAATGTCCATGAAAGGCTGCAAAAGGGTCCATCGGAGTCCAGGCTAGGACCTTGCCAGGGTATTGAGTCAAGGTTGGGTCCACGGCAAAATGTCGATCAGCCTCAATACACTCCGCTGATGAAACCAAGGCCAGAGATTTACGAGCTGCACACCAACCTGTTCGAGAAGCCTCGCCCCATGCAGAGGCCGGCTGATCGCAGGTCCAGAAAATAATATTGTACTTTCCACGAGGATAATGACCACGATACAGAGGAGTGCAGAGACCTCACGGAGAGTATCGAGGCCTTGGTGCAAGATGGTACCCTCAAGCAGTATCAAGGTCATGGCAATGGGTAAGGCAAGAACAAACGTCGTCGCAACCGGGGGAAGGATGGACGCAATGCCCAAGCCAACAAAAAGGCAAAGCAGGACCCCTAGGACGGTGACGAAGACGACACACCCAAGTTCGATGGGACGATCGAGGCCATTACCGGACTGCCACTGGGGCAGACCAAGTCCTCCCTCAAGGCCGATGCCCGGAGTCCCAGTTCGGAGGAGCCTGTCGACAAGAGGCTGAGGAAAGAGGAGGCTATAACTTTTTCCGAGGCCGATCCAGTCTCGGCCAAGACCTCGCATCATGACACTACCGTGATCCAGGCCAGGGTCGCGAACAAATTGGTGCATCGGGTGTTCGTGGACAGTGGAGCATCCGTCAGCGTTCTTTTTTAGAATGAGCTTTGACAAACTGAGCATTGATACAACTCAATTAGCCCCAGCACCATTGCCATAGAAGAGTTTCGCAAGAAGAGACGCGACCTGACGGAGTCATAAGCTTGCCTGTCACTGTGGAGCGGTCTCCAGCGAGCTCCACCACATCTCTCCAGTTCTTTGTGGTACGAGCCTCCTTGTCTTACAACATCATACTTGGAAGGGATTGGTTGAACACGGTTAGAGCTATCTGCTCGACCTACCACCTGATGATAAAGATTCCGACCAAGAACGGAGTGGCACGGTCAGAGACGACCAGAAGCGGGCCAAGGAGTGCATGCAGATCGCACTGCGAGGTGCCGAGACAACTGAGCACCACCACCAGGCATAGTGTTGGCCCGTGCACACACGTAGGGGGGGTGAATACGTATGTAGTTTTAAAACTTTTTAAGTTGGTATTCAAAAGACCCCTCTGTGAAGATGGTAGCAAGCTAAAGCAAGCTTAGTAAGAAGAACAAGCGATCGCTTGTAAGCCTTGAGGAGCGATCGCTTGGTGTGAAGTGAGCGAGCGATCGCTTGACTTGGTGAGCGAGCGATCGCTAGGCGCTTTGGTGCGGAAGACTTGGTGAGCAAAAACGTGTGCGTGATTTTGAGAAAGTTCTTTTCAGTTTAGGTTGTGAAAACTGTTGTCTTGCTTAAACGTGAGTTGTGTGATTATGAATAATCAAAGCAGAGAAAGCAAGTAAAGAAAA
>JAOWBJ010125247.1:0-13195 GCA_028566335.1 Monarda citriodora | reverse complement strand
AACTCCGCCGCGAACATTAGGGTTTCCTCGACGGTGAGCATGGGGAAGAGAAGGTCGTCTTGCATGACGTAAGCCGATATCACCTTCAACATTCTTGATTCAAGCTGCTCTCCGTTGAGCGTGATCGTCCCCTTTATGCTCCCTTTCGCCATGCGGTTCGCCAGCGCGTCGATCAGCGTCGATTTCCCGGAGCCGGACGCGCCCATAACTGCCATGATCTCGCCGTCGCGTGCCTCGCCGGAGATGTCGTTGAGTATCGTCTTCGTCGAAGAGAAAGCGGCTCCGCCGGACTCGGGGTCCGCCGCGGGGCGGCGGCGGAGCGGGTTGGGGACGGAGAACCTTCGGCTGATCTTGATGCTGTAAGTTATGTTACTGAAGGAGAGGACGAAGGGGATCGACCTCGGCTCGGCGCTCCGAGCGTCGCTGATCTCGAGCGCCTGGTGCACCGGCGTTTCGTCCCCGATCGTTTCCTTCCGCAGGTCGCCGACGCACTTGAGAAGGTGGCCGAGCGTCGGCGACGAGTCGGTTTGCGCCGCCAGCATGGAGACCTCCCGCAGCGGAATGCTGTCTCGAGCAGTTGGAGAGGAAGAATCATCGGCTACGACTCTCGACATGAGTGATTTCAAGAAACTGCGCATTCAAACTGTTTGCTTTAATTCCTCCGAGAAAATAGAAAGCGGAGAAAGAGATATATACAAACGAAGCCGGTGAGTATTAGGTGGAGAGTTGCAGGAGTTTTTAGCAATCAAGAAAGTCAAAGGGCCGATCGCATTTTGTATAAGAAAATGGAAGAAATTTTGTGGGCACACTTCCTTGAATGAGAGTGATGATTATATATGTAATTCAAATAAATTTTGTTGCATTTTATGCATCAAATATGTATTTTGAATATTCTATTGTCAAAGTGGGTGATATCTTCTATTATATTTAGGATTTAATATGTATATAAGAAAAGTATATATATTCTAATATTTGGAAAATCTAAACTTTAAAATTTATCACGTATCGTTCATCTATTGAAATAATAAAAAAATGACATGATAATAAAAGATCTGAAATATCAAATAAGTATGAAGCGTGGGGATTAAATTTGGATTTGAGAGGTGACCTACACCTCATATAATCTTTCATCTACAAGTATGGTTATATCTGGTGAGGACACGTGGAGGTCTGTGATTTGGTGGGGCATGACTAATGTAGGTGAGGATGGTAATCTACTGTGTTGCCTTTTCCAATTTGGGTAATCACATTTTGCTAACTAATATTACATCTTTTATTGCATTCGTAAAGGATCGATAAGTCACACATATCTTAATGTTTAGATTTTTATAGGTATATTTTCCTTATATATATATATATATTAAATCCTGAATTATTAATTATATCACGTTAAATTGCATCTATTAATGTGATAGGGTATGGCCCAATCACCTAGGCATCGGCCCAACCTCATGGCCCATGAGCGTCGGCCCATGGTCTTCGGCCCGAACAAAGGCTCGGCCCAGCAGCACCAGCCTCGGCCCAGGTTCTCTGGCCCACTCTCAAGGGCTCGGTCCGTACAAGACTCCAAGCAGGGATATAATTACTCGGAAGATTACAACAAATCTAAGAGATAACACCAAATCCGGGAGATCGCAACAAACTTCAAGAGATAACCCCGAACTCGGCGAACGAGGCTGATCCAAGTTAGTGTTATGATAGGATTAGACTCCTTGAATATGTAAAACCTTATACCTATAAATAGGGGGTAGCATAGGTTGAAAGATACGCTCTCTTGTACTCTCAAAATATTATACACACTTTTCTTCATCTCCCGTGGACGTAGATCCAAACCTAAGGATCGAACCACATAATTCTTGTGTTCTCTTTTACATTCTTCCACGTTCTCTCATATTCTCAAAATCGGAATCAATCACTAACGCTGTCTGTGGGAAAAATTTTCTTGTGTTAACGATTCTTAAGCTTTGAGAAAAGAAACGATGGCAAGACCGACGAGATCCAAGACCACTGCAGCCGGGCAAGGCGATCCCACCGCCTCCACTCAACCACCCAAGAAGGAGGCTGAAAAGCAGCCGGATAAGCAGCCGAAAAAGCAGCCCGACAAGCAACCGGAAAGAAATCCGGAGAAACAACCCATGAGGGATCCGATCCCCGAAGAAGACATGGAGTACTTTGTTCACGATGCTAGTGACGAGTACAGTGAGGGGTCTCCTTCGCAAAGGAACGAGGCTAACAAGGATCCTCATCAATTCCCAGTCCAGAATTTTGACGAAGCTATCAAGGGTTTCCTTGAGGAAAACCGTGATAAGCTCGCTGCATACATGAAGTGAGGACAGAACCCCCGACAGCAACACAAGGAGGGGGCTCGGCCTCGGCACCGCAATATAGAAGGTGCTGCTTCATCTCATTCGAATAAGAATCCCGAACCTAGCTTAAAGGTCCTAATTAGGGAAGATAGGCCACGCTCTCATCGGAGGGATCAGCATTATCATGGGGATAAGCGAGACCATGCTCGCCATCCTCCGAAGCATCATCGTGCGGACACCCCATCCAACGATGAACTGGAGTTCGCCATGGATGGGTTCGATAGATACGGACGGATTTTTACGCCGTTCTCTGATCGGATACTCAATACGCCTCTTCCAGAGAAGTATCGAGCGCCGAACATCCAGCCGTACAACGGGATAAGAAACCCTCAAGATTTCTTATCCCAATATAAGTACGCCTCGATCAACAACAACTTGACTGGCGCACACATGTGCAAGTTATTCCCAGAGTTCTTGATTGGGAATGCTAGGAGATGGTTTGATAGCCTACCATCTCGCAGCATCATGTCATACCGAGACTTAATGAAGGCTTTCTATAGGAGGTTTTTCCAGAAAGCCGAGTCTAGGGTTACTTCGGCTCATCTCCTAACTATTCGGCAAGGATGGAACGAGCCCATCAGTGATTTCATGACTCGCTTCGTCTAGGAGAGTTTGAAGGTTGAAGACATCAACAATCTCCTGGTTATCTCTACTTTCCAGAACAACATCCAACCTGGTGCCCTATATAAGGAGATCGTACGAGCCGAGCCGAGGACAACCTCGGAGTTATGGAACATTGCTGATCGGTTCACGCGAGCCGACGATGCTGACCGAAGAAATCGTGAAGCCGAGAAAGGCGAGCCATCAAATAAGAAGAAGGCTGAAGACCGATGAAGGGGGATCCGCGATGATTGGGACCAGTTTCGACGAAGTGCCCTTGATCGCATTCAACGAGGACCTTTGGAATCCAGGCTCGGTCCTCGTGTGGATAACGCCCCTAGGCCAGGCCAAGGTCAACAATACACCCCGCTTACCAAGTCTCGTGCGGAGATTTACGAACTCCACACAAATTTGTTCGAACCCCCTCGTCCGATGCTGAAGGGATCAAAACGGCGATCCAAGGAAAAGTATTGCGCTTACCATGAGGACCACGACCATGATACCGAGGAATGTTAAGATCTCATCTCTGGTATTGAGAGCTTCGTACAGGATGGGACTCTCAAGAAATATCAGTTGTCCCAGGGTCGGAATAATGGAAAGAGGAAGAGTCGAAAGCGAGGAAGGGGTGGATGCAACACCGAGGCCGAGAAGCGGCCGAAGCAAGATCTTGATGGAGGAGACGGCGCTCTTGCTTTTGACAGAGTGGTCACCACTATTACCGGACTCCCATCTGGTTCTACCAAATATTCTCTCAAGGCTGAAGCGCGAGGTCCATCACGGGAGGAGCCTTCTCATAAGAGGCTCAAGGGAGACGAGACCATCACGTTCTCGGAGAAGGATCCCGTCCCACTAATCGTCCCTCATCAAGATCCCTTGGTGATCCGTGCGGGGATTGCAAACAAGCTAGTACACTGAGTGTACATCGACAGTGGAGCCTCGGTGAGCGTTCCTTTCAAAGAGTGTTTTGATAGGCTCGGGCTTGAGTCAGCTCATCTTGCACCAGCTCCACTACCACGTAAGAGCTTCATCCAAGAATAGACTCGTTCGGAGGGAGTCATCTCTCTCCTGGTTACAGTAGGGAGCGCACCCACTAGCTCAACCGCGGTTGTCCAATTCTTCGTGGTTAAAGCCTTCTCACCCTACAACGCCATCCTAAGACGAGATTGGCTGAACGCGGTCTGGGCTGTGTGTTCTACTTACCACCTCACCATCAAGATCCCCACCAAGGGAGGGATCGCAGTCATACGGGGCGATCAAAAGCGAGCTAAGGAATGCATGCAAATTGCCCTGAGAGGAATTGCGATGCCAATCCAGCACCCACATGCATAGCAATTACAGAAGCCCCGCCAGAGACAGACGAAGCCAAAGACGGGCCTGTGCCCGACGAAGTAATCGACGAGGTCCCCCTAAGCAACGACGACCCCACCAAGGTTGTCAAAGTTGGCTATGCGGGTTCCCCTCAACTCAGAGAACGAGTCATCTCACTACTGCGAGAGTACTCTGATGTCTTCGCTTGGTCCCCATCAGACATGACCGGGGTATCACCTAGTCTCATCACTCATTGGCTGAACATCGACCCAGGTGTTCGGCCAGTTAAGCAGAAGCAACGTCTCTTCGCCTCAGAGAGAAACCGGGTCATTCACGACGAGGTGCGACAACTCCTTGATGCTCAAATTCTATTTGAGGTGAAGTACCCTACCTAGATCGCAAACCCCGTAATGGTGAAAACGGAAGATGGAGGGTGGCGAATGTGTGTGGATTACACGGACCTCAACAAGCAATGCCCTAAGGACTGTTACCCTCACCCTAACATAGATAAAAAAAGTAGAAGCCCTTGTAAGTTATGAATCTTTTTGCTTTCTAGATTTGTATAAGGGATATCACCAAGTCCTCATGAGTGAAGAAGATGCCCCTAAAACGGCCTTCATCACGGACTTTGGTATTTTTGCCTATAAAAAGATGCCCTTCGGCCTTAAGAATGCCGGGGCCACCTACCAACGCCTCGTAGATAGGATTTTCAAATCTTACATTGGTAGTATAGTTGAAGTTTATGTAGACGACATCGTCGTCAAAAGTAAACAAGCAGCGACATGTGCGGACGACCTCAAGGTCGTCCTCGGCATTCTTCGACGAGTTAACCTAAAGTTAAACCCGAAGAAGTGCACTTTCATGGTCCAGTCAGGGAGATTTATAGGATGCTGGGTGACGAAGGAAGGACTGAAGGCTAATCCTTCTAAAGTCCAGGCCATACAATGTATGTTGATGCCTACCAAGATACATGACGTTCAACGCTTGACTGGATCATTGGTCGCCCTCAGCCGATTCCTATCACAGGCTGCCGAGAAGCAATTACTAATTTTCAAAGTTCTCAAGAAGGCATCTAAATTCTACTGGACAGGCGAGCACAAGTCAGCTTTTGAGGAGCTCAAGCAGTACCCTCCAAGCTCCCTACTCTCTCTGTCCCAAAGGAAGGTGAGTCTCTCTCTCTCTGTACCTTACCGCCTCGGGCGAAACCATAAGTGCTGTGTTAGTAAGGGAAGAGGGACGCCGGCAACTCCCAGTATATTTTATAATTCGAGCCCTGAAGTCCCTTGAGACGAGGTATCAACCGCTTGAGAAGATAGCCTTGGCATTGGTAAATGTCGCACGACGCCTCCGACCCTATTTCCATGCACATGAAATAAAAGTCCTAACTGACCTTCCACTTCGTCAAGTACTTACTAAGCCCGAAGCCTCGGGGAGGATTGCGAAGTGGGCCATTGAGCTAGGCGAGCACTCCATCTCATTTTGTCCGCGCAAAGCTATCAAAGGACAGACCTTAGCAGATTTTTTAGTGGAAACTCGGTTCTCTGTAGCCCCGGAATCCGAAGCACCAGATTCATCCGAAGCAGTACCCATGTCCTCAGCTGCCGAACCTAAGCAAACTGCTCCCAAAGACTGTTGGCAGATGCACGTCGATGGAGCTTTGGGAAAAAACGGAAGTGGTGCGGGGATACTTCTTGTTGACCCAGAAGGTAAGGAACTTACATACTCTCTTCATTTTGCCTTCCCGATAACCAACAATGAAGTGGAATACGAAGCTCTCATCGCCGGACTTCGCCTAGCCAAAGAGTTGAAGATACAAGCAGTACAAGTTTACAGTGATTCCTAAATCATTGTAAACCATATGTTAGGGACCTACGAGGTCCGAAGTGAGAGGCTAAAGAAATATCTTGCTAAAGCACAACAATTGAAGGGCTCGTTAATTATTTTGAAATACTTCGTATGCCTAGAGGAGAGAATACACGGGCTGATGCATTGAGTAAGATGTTGTCCACTCCAAGTGCTTCTCCTGTTGAAGAAGTCTTGCACCGAAGTATCGACGAAGCTGAAGTGTCCGTGATTGTTGACGAGCCAAATTGGATGGCTCCTATCCAACAGTACTTGGAAAGAGGAGAACTACCTGCCGAGAAAAAAGAAGCTCGCAAGATCACGATAAGGTCGCTAAAGTACATACTCCAAGATGGCATCTTATACCGAAAGTCATACCTACAGCATCTCCTTCGGTGCGTGGGACCGCAGCAAGCAGACTACGTTCTCCGCGAAGTTCACGAAGGCTCGTGTGGAAGCCACATTGGCGCACGTGCTCTTTCCAAGAAGATACTACGATGGGGATATTACTGGCCCACAATGGTTCAAGATTCGATAGACCTCATCCAAAAATGTCCGAAGTGCCAAGCGCACGGGACAGTTCCAAGGCTACCTCCCACTGACCTCGTCGGCATGCAAAGTCCGTGGCCTTTCGTGCGGTTTGGCATTGACATCGTAAGACCATTCGACTTAGCCCTCGGACAACTTAACTTCCTTATAGTCGCAATTGACTACTTTACAAAGTGGGTGGAGCCGAACCCCTAGCCAAGATTACAAGCAAGAATGCTCGGAACTTTGTGTGGAAGAACATCGTATGCAGATTTGGAGTGCCACGCATCCTTGTCTCGGACAATGGTACTCAATTTACGGATAAAGTGTTCGTTAACTGGTGTATCGAACTTAATATCCAACAAAGGTTCACTTCAGTCTCCCACCCTCAAGCTAATGGTCAGACTGAGGTAACAAACCGAACCATTGTTCGAGGACTTAAGGCGCATTTAGACCGAGCCAAAGGAAACTGGGCAGAGAACCTCCCACAAGTATTATGGTCATACCGCACAACACCCATGACATCTACGGGTGAGACACCATATAGCCTTGTATATGGTACCGAGGCTGTCATCCCAGTAAAGATAGGACTGCCAACTCCTAGGATTGCCAATTTTTCTGTCGAAGATAACGAAGATGGACTCCGAGCTAACCTGGATCTACTTGAAGAAAAAAGAGAGGTCGCTCACATCAAGGAAGCCCGCTACAAACAACAAGTAGCTCGGTATTACAATCAAAGGGTCCTTTTTCGGCAATTCCAAGTGGGAGATCTTGTCCTTCGGAATAACGAGAGCAGCAAGGCAGAGAAACTAGGGAAACTAGAAGCCACTTGGGAAGGACCCTACCGAGTAAAGGAAGTCCTCGGCAAAAGGTCATATCTCCTCGCCCGAATGGATGGCGAACCGATCCCGAGGCCATGGCACATTTCCCATCTTAAAAAGTACTACGTGTAAGGAAACCTTTTAGTTTTTCTTGTTCAAGAGTCCTGTCAAAACATTTTGTCGTCGATTTTCTTTAATAAAAATTATCTTTCAATTACGAGTCTTTGCATAAGTATATGCTGTCATCTTGCATTTTTTTTATTACACAACGTACATCTTTCCTCTTAAGTTCACCATATTATGGTGAACGAGGCTATACCCTCACAAGTTCGGCAAATACTATGCCAAACGACGAGACTAAAATACGCATAAAAGGAGACCACTCCTCCCGATAAAACTCGGCAAATCAGGAAATAATAAGTTCTACGAACTTAAGTTCAAAGAACAATCTTTTTCACAAAGTTCGGCGAAAACTTTGCTGAACATATCATTAAGTTCCAATAAAAACGTAAATTTAAGGAACATAAGTAAAAATTAACCGAACTTCTTCAAGTGATAAAAGTTCTATTATTTAGAGAACAGTCACGAATTATAAGGTTTACAGTTAATACATCACAAGGATGAAACTACTCTAAAGCCGGGCCACAAGGCTTGCTGAAGCTAAGCCAATCCCCCAATGAAGTCTTTATTCTCGGCATCTACAGGGCGATCTTGGCCTCGGCCACTCACTCGTCCTTGTCCCTTGCCTTGTCCTCGGCCGTGAACACTGGACACTCCTCGCTTTTGAAGGGATTTGGCCCTCCGAGAAAAGGCCCGCTCACGTTCCTCGGCCAATTGACGCTTGAAGTCATTGGAATAGCCGATGACGCGTTGTGAGCTCGGTCCCTCAAGAGCCTCGACGGGGACGTACTTCTCCAAGAACTTACGAACCTTTGGCTTACGGTCCATCACGCACTTGTATACACGAGACAAGTCCTTCACTACCACGATGTGTTTATCAAACTCAGGAGACACTAGACCGAACTCATCCCTAATCTTCGACAATTCTTTGGCTCGTTCGGTCAGTTCCTCCCGCACCTCGCTGATAGTAAGCCCGCCTCGCTCCAGAATAAGCGCGTCGTACTCGGCATGCTCTTCGGTGATAGCCTTGGCATCGTCATTGAAGATCTTCAGCTTCTCCTCCAGTTCCAAGAAACGAGTATATAGCTCATCATACTTGGTCTACTGTTCTGTAATCTTCACCTCGGTTTCGTCTCGAGTATGACGTGCTATGCCTTGCCAGTACAATACCTCGCCTTCCCTCTTATGGACGAGGTCCCGAAGTATGCGAAGTTCATCAAGCTATTATAAAGTAAAGGAGAGGAGACTCAGAATGAAGAAAAACTTCTTTTATTAACAGGCATATAGCCCCAAAAAGTATCGGCACCTTAAGGGTGCCGAGGTACATCATGTCCTAAAAAAATACAAGGACAATTAGGAGCCGACCTCAGCTCCATCGGCTCCGCCAGCCTCCTTCTCCTGCTCTGCCTCGGCTGGCGCCACCACAGCTTGGCGGTAGCCAACCTCCACCAAGGCCTTCTCCAGGCCGAGGTCACGGTCAACCTCGTAGCGGCGGATGGCTTCGGCCGTCAGGAAGGTCAGCGACGACACTAAGGCCTTGACCACCGGGAGACGCGATATCCCCCCGGACAACTCCCTCGCATATTCACGCATGATGTCATCGGCACTCGAGGTCCAGCGCCAAGAACTCGGTGGCCACCTCCTCCAGCTTCTTCGAAACCGCCGAGGCGTTGACGATATTAGCCACGTCTGCGGGCACATCCCCAAAGGTGGAGGAGAAGAGGAACTTCTCCAAAAAGGCCTCTAGCAACTCCCCCTGCGAGGCCACAGCCTCGGCCTCCCTGTTACATGCGGCCGCCACTTCGGACCACAACTTTTTGTTCTCCCCCCTCGCGTTGACGAGGGAGGCATCGCGGCAGGCCACCTCGGCTTTCCAACGGGCCACTTCGGCCGACCAAGCGTTCTTGGTCTCCGTTTCCCGTTCCGCGCACCCGCGGGCTGTATCCTCGGCCTCTTTAACCCGGCGAGCGAGCCGGAGATTGTCTTCTTTGAGGGCCTTGACAGGACCCACCAACTAGCTACCACCTGCACAAGGGAAGTGTCAGTCCGAGGCTGGTAATAAAGTGAATTCATAATTATCACAAAGTTTACAACAGACAGTGGTAGCGGAGAACCCAAGGTGATTTCCACCTCGCCTTGGGGATTCAAGGGAGGCTTCCCCTGTTTTTGCTTCTTCCGGGCATGAGCCCCGGTATCGGTAGTTGTCCCCGCCTTGGGGGACACTTAGACTTGTGGAGTGGATGTTAACTTCGGCACCGAGGTGGCGTTGGACTCCTCGGCCTTGGATCGCTTGCCCGCAGCCTTCTCACCAAACCTGTTCACTGAAAGACAAACACAAGTGTCAATACAAATACAAAGACGAAGACCGAAGAATAAGGAATAGAGCCTCACCAGCAGGTGGGGCCTTGAAAGGCGAGAGTTAAATGGGCTCATCCCAGCCCGAACGAGGTCCTCCTCGGTATATTCACCCTCGACCATTTTCCTCTTTACAAGAGGTTCGACGAGGGTGTCGAGGTCCTCGTCCACTTTGGACAACGGGAGCGGAGACACTACCCAAGAGTACTCCCCCACCCCCTCAACTTTACAAAAGAATTTTTTCTGACAGTTCGGCACTTTTGACCTCGTAACGACTTTGAAGTCGGTACGAGGATGAAGATAGATACAGCCTTTGCTGGTCTTTGGCTGATATAGCCGGAGCAGAACACCTAACGACATCGGTACCCTAACCCGATGTGCCTCGAATCCTACCCCGATCAGTTGACGGATTGCATTCGGAGTTAATTGCCCGACGGGAATACCAAAAAATTGTAAGAATTCCGCAAGAGCGGAATAGAAAGGAAAGCGAAGACTGGAACGAAGATGATCTTCGTATAAAGTAAAGAATCCCAAAGGAGGAGAACATGCCCTATCCCCCTCGCGTGAGATTAAAATAACAGACTTAATGGGAAATAAAAAATGCGTAGCAAGTGTTCGACAATATAGAAGGAGTCTCGGCTACTAAATCGGAGACGGAGGACTCGGGAACACACACACTAAAAGCTACTGAAGATTTACCACCCACAACGAAACCCGGCACCCGTTCAAAGTTTGAAAATGTAGTAGAAGAAGAAGAGGCGGCCATACTTACTTGTATTATTCCCGGAATCGACTGGTCGTAAATATGAGAGTGATGATTTGCAGAAGGAAACTTTTCTCTCAAATGTTATGGAGGAGAAGATGAAAGTGAAGTGTCTCAAAGGAAAGGGTGGCGTATTATATACGCTGCTAAAAAACGGTTCACCTTTTTTCACTTTTTCGCTTTTTGCAGTTTTTTCGGGAAGTGAAGCGCCGCATTAAATGCCCTTGACACGGTCTGCGTACAGCCTCGGCGACCGTCCGCATCCTCGCCCAGGTACATAAGTGACCTCGGCCTTCCGAGGACGAGGTCACGTACTTACGCGCATATATCCCAAGTCACACATGTAACCATAATGGACTCTTATTTTACCTCGTCCTCATAAGGAGGGGGTAATTGTTCTCTTTTACCTCATCCTCATAAGAAGGGGGTAATTATTCTTTTCTTTACCTCGTCCTCATAAGGAGGGGGTAATTATTCTTTTTCTTTACCCCGTCCTCGTAAGGGGGGTAATTATTCTTTTCTTTACCTCGTCCTCGTAAGGAGAGAGTAATTATTCTTTTTCTTCACCTCGTTCTCATAAGGAGGGGATAATTATTCTTTCCATCATCCTCATAAAGGAGGGGGTAATTGTTCTCTTTTACCTCGTCCTCGTATGGATGGGGTAATTATTCTTTTCTTTACCTCGTCCTCGTAAGGAGGGGATAATTATTATTTTCTTTACCTCGTCCTCATAAGGAGGGGGTAATTTTTATTTTTCTTCACCTCGTCCCCATAAGGAGGGGTAATTATTCTTTTCTTTACATCGTCCTCGCAAGGAGGGGGTAATTATTTCCCTCTGTCCCTCTCAAGGAGGGGGTGATCATTCAACAATATCCTCGCATCCAACCCCTTCTTGGTGGGGGCTCTGATAGGGTACGGCCCAATCACCCATGCCTCGGCCCAACATCATGGCCCACAGACCTCGGCCCATGGACTTCGGCCCGAACAGAGGCTCGGCCCAGCAGCCCCAGCCTCGGCCCAATCTCAAGGCCCAGAGCCTCGGCCCAGGATCTTCGGCCCATTCCCAAAGGCTTGATCTATACATGACTCCAAGCAGGGATATGATTACTCGGAAGATTACAACAAATCCAAGAGATCCCATCAAATCCGGGAGATCGCAGCAAGACTTCAAATGATAACCCCAATCCCGGCGGACGAGGCTTATCCAAGTCCCCGAATCCGGCGGACGAGGCTTATCCAAGTCCCCGAAACCGGCGGACGAGGCGAACAAATTAGTGTTATGATATGATTAGACTCCATGAATGTGTAAAACCCTATACCTATAAATAGGGGGCATCATAGATTGAAAGATACGCTCTCTTGTACTCTCAAAATACTGTACACACTTTTCTTCTCCTCCCGTGGACGTAGATCCAAATCCAAGGATCCAACCACGTAATTCCTGTGTTCTCTTTACATTCTTGCACGTTCTTTTACATTCTCAAAACCAGAATCTATCACTGGCGCCGTCTGTGGGAAACAAATTCTTGTGTTAACGATTCTTGAGTTTTGAGAAGGAAAACGATGGCAAGACCTACAAGATCCAAGACCAACGCAGCCGGGCAGGGCGATCCTACTGCTTCCACTCAACCACCCGAGAAGGAGGCCAAGCAGCAGCAGGAAAAGCAGCCAGAACCACAGCCCGAAAAGCAACTAGAAAGAAATCTGGAAAAGCAACCTGTGAGGGATCTAACCCCCGACGACGACATGGAGTACTTCATCCATGATGCTAGTGACGAGTACAGCGAGGGGTCTCCTTCACCGAAGACGAGGCTATGAAGGATCACCAGCAATTCTTAGCCCAGAACTTTGACGAGGCTATCAAGGGTTTCCTGCTATCAAGGGTTTCCTGGAGGAAAACCATGATAGACTCGCCGAATACATGAAAAGAGGACCGAACCCCAACAACAACACAAGGAGGGGGCTCTTCCTCGGAACCGCAATATAGAAGGTGCTACTTCGTCTCATCCGAAAAAGAATCCTGAGCCTAGCCTCAAGGTCCTAAGTAGGAAAGATAGGCCACGCTCTCATCGGAGGGATCATGATTACCAGGGGGATAAGCGAGACCATGCTCGCCATCACCGTGCGGAGACCCCATCCGACGACGAACTGGAGTTCGTTGTGGATGGATTCGATAGGTGTGGATGGATCCTTACGCCGTTCTCGGATCGGATACTCAATACGCCCCTCCCAGAGAAGTATCGAGCGTCGAACATCCAGCCGTACGATGGAATAAGAAACCCTCAAGATTTCTTATCCCAATATAAGTATGCCTCGATCAACAACAACCTTACTGGCACCCACATGTGTAAGGTATTTCCTGAGTTCTTGATCGGGAACGCTAGACGGTGGTTTGACAGCCTACCGTCCCGCAGAATCAAGTCCTACCGAGACTTGATGAAGGCCTTCTACAGGAGATTTTTCCAAAAAGCCGAGTCTAGGGTCACCTCGGC
>JAOWBJ010125046.1:0-13216 GCA_028566335.1 Monarda citriodora | reverse complement strand
TCGGTGCCCCATGTAGTCGTACGACCTCTCTTATGTACAACCGTGCAAGCTTTTCCGATGTATCCGAGGTAGAGACGGGGAGAATGTGAGCACTCTTTTCTCAAAATCGCTTCTAAGAGGTTACAAAATTCGCTTATCTCGGAATCGCTTCAAAGACCCTTCTTACTCAAAATTGCTCTAAACACTTCTTATTCAAATTCGCCCGTAACTTTGTTCGCACGAGAGCGCTAGCATACTTAGGTCAAGCGGACTTCGACAACCTCCGCTCTGGACTAGTGCGAGCTTCAAACAAGCTCTGAACTGATTGGAGCAATAATCTCGAGCTCAAAACTCTAATAACAAGTAATTCATAACAATGACTTTCAAGTGACAAGCGAAGTCGCTTTAGAGCAGTTAATCAAGATAAGCATGATCGTAATTCAATATAAACACTAAACATAGCCCTATCAAAATTGCATGCTCGCATATTACTCGCTAAGATCGTAAATGAGTTGGCATATTTTCAACGCAATCAAGAACATCGAGTGCTTCAATTTACCCAAAACCAATCTTAATTATTTTAAATTAAAACATAGTCAAACTCAACCACCTCATCCTTACCATAACTAACTAGCGAGAGAGCTCGGCTTCAAGCGAGAATCTATTACAAGTGGCTTTTGGAATTTGGGCTGTTACATCCTACCCACCTTAAAAAAAATTGTCCTGAAATGTGCTTACCTTCTTAAATAACACGGGGTACTTCTCTAGCTTCTTCTCTTCAATCTCCCAAGTGGCTTCCTCTTACCCTTGGTATCTCCACAAAACTTTTACCGAGACTATTGACTTATTTCTGAGTTGTTGCCCCTTGCGATCTAAAATCCCTTCTGGTCGGCTCTCGTAGCTTAGATCGGGAGCGAGCTCGACTTCCTCTTGACGAATTATATGCCTTGGGATGTACAGATATTTGCGAAGCTGGGACATATGGAACACATCGTGCACGCTACTCAAGCTTGTTGGCAAAGCCAGTCTATAGGCGACAGGGCCTATCTTCTCCAAAATCTCGTAGGGTCCTATGAAGCGGGGCCTCAACTTCCCTCTCACACTGAATCTCAAGACCCCTTTTAGCAGAGATATTTTCAAGAACACTTTGTCGCCCATAACGAAATGGACTTCGGCTCGTCCACAATTAGTATAAACCTTTTGCCTATCTTGAGCTTTCTTTATTCGAATTATCACTTCAGGGCCTAGCACTTTTCTTTCTCCAACTTCATCCCAATAGAGCGGCGATCTACACTTCCTTCCATAGAGAGCTTCATATGGGGTCATGCCAATGGTCGCTTGGTGACTATTGTTGTAAGCGAATTCTACTAACGGCAAAGCGGGCTCCCAATGACCGCTTCGGTCAAACACTACGGACCTTAGCATATCCTCCAAAGTTTGGATAGTACTCTCCGATTGTCCGTCCATTTGGGGGTGATAAGTGGAACTGAAAATCAGCTTGGTCCCCATCTCCTTTTGTAGTCTCTTCCAAAATCGTGAAGTAAACTTAGGATCCCTATCCAAAGTGATCGACTTTAGCACTCCATGCAAGCGCACAATCTCTCGAACATATAGTTGAGCAAGTTTCTCCGAAGTAAAGGTCATAGACACTGGAAGAAAATTAGCGCTTTTGTCAAGCGATCTACTATTACCAATATTGTTATACTTCCTCTTCTCGACTTTGGTAGTCCTACCAAAAAATCCATAGTGATATGGTCCCATATCCATTCGGGAATTTCTAGCGGTTGCAACTTCCCATAGGGCCGCTGGTGCATCGCTTTCACTTGTTGACAAACTAAGCACTTCCCCACATAAGCGGCTACATCCTTCATCATTCCTTCCCACCAAAACTTCTCCTTAAGATCTTAATACATCTTCGTATTGCCGGGGTGTGCGGTATACGGGGCATTGTGGGCTTCACTTAGAATCTCGCTTCTCAAATCTTCGCCATGGGGTACACATAATCTTCCTCTCATGGTGATAGCGTTATCCGCTTCCTCTTGAAATATATCGAGCTTTCCCGTTCTCAGTGCTACTCAATTCTTCTCAAGGACCTCGTCCTTCCTTTGTGCTTCTACAATCTTACTCCTCAGGTCGGGTGTTACTGACAGCGTAGCGATCACTCCATCGATCATCTTAGGTGGGGGCAGAACCTCTAACTTCATTTTCTCAAAATCTCACGAGCGATTCCTCTTCCGAAAGGACACAAGCGAGCCCGGGTGAACTCTTTCGACTTAAGGCATCGGCTATGACGTTAGCCTTCCCGGGCTGATAGTTAATCCCACAATCTTAATCCTTCACCAATTCAAGCCATCTCCTCCACCTCATATTAAGATCTCTCAGCTCAAAGAAATACTTGACGCTCTTGTGGTCGGTATAGATCTCACACCGAACTCCATATAAGTAATGCCTCCAAATCTTCAAAGTGTGCACTACGGCGGCGAGCTCCAAATCATGGGTCGGGTAATTCAGCTCGTGCGACCTAAGTTGCCGAGATGCATAAGCTACGACCCTCCCTCCTTGCATTAGTACACATCCAAGTCCGCTCTTGGAAGCATCGGTGTACAACACATACTCCTTATTCTGCTCGGGGACTTCGAGAATAGGCGCGGTTGTCAAATTCTCTTTCAATATTTTAAAATTCTATTCGCACCCTGGCGACCACTCAAACTTTGCTCCCATATGCAACAACTGAGTAAGGGGCTTTGCTATACGAGAAAAACCTTCAATAAACCTCCGGTAGTATCCTGCCAGCCCTAGGAAGCTTCGAATCTCATTCAGAGTGGTTGGAACCTTCCAATTCAGCATCGCTTCTACCTTGGCGAGATCAACTTGAATTCCCTTGGATGATACGATGTGACCAAGAAACGTGACTTCCCTTAACCAAAATTCACACTTTCTAAACTTGGTGAACAACTTCTCCGCTCTCAACGTTCCTAAAACCGCTCTCAAGTGCTCGTCATGCTTCTCCGGGCTCTTTGAATAAACGAGTACATCGTCGATAAACACTAGGAAAAACTTGTCCAAGTAGGGGTGGAATACTCGATTCATTAAATCCATAAATACTGTTAGGGCATTGGTAAGACCAAAAGGGACAACCACAAACTCGTAGTGGCTATAGCGAGTTCGGAAAGTGGTCTTGGGTATGTCCTCAGCTCGCACTTTCAACTGGCGATAACCGGAGTGTAAATCGATCATAGAAAACACGCTCGCTCCTCTAAGCTGATCAAACAAGTCATCTATCCGAGGAAACAGATACTTAATCATTAAAGTGAGTTTGTTAAGTTCACGATAATCTATACGCATGCGCATCGAGCCATCTTTCTTCTTGACAAACAAAACTGGGGCTCCCCTCGGCGAAACGCTTGGACGAATGTATCCCAATTTCAACAATTCTTGAAACTGCACCTTGCGGTCCTCTAACTCCTTTGGTGCCATTCGATAGGGCGCTTTGGACACTGGGGCCGATCTGGGCTCTAGATCGATAACGAATTCCACCTTTCTATCCAGAGGCAATCCGTGCAACACCTCGGGGAAAACATCGGGAAACTCACGCATGACTTCCACATCCTCTACCTTCTTGTGTTCTCCTTCCTTCACATCACCACTCACATAAACGAGGTAGGCTGAATTCCCTTTTCTTATCAAGTTCACCGCTTGGATTGCCGAAACGACCAACTTGCGACCTCCCATCGAAATCCCATGAAATGTGGTAGATTCTTGGCCGGGGAATCAAAAGGAATTATGCCTCTCCTTACACAAAATTATAGCGAAGTTCGCTAGTAACCAATCCAATCCCAAAATCGCGTCTACATCTGCTATAGGAATAACATTGAGAGTTCGCGCTACAAGCTTAACAGAGCCTATATTCAATTCAAGGTTAAGGCACTGGCGACTTAAGACAAGTCTCCCTCATACTAGTGATATAACATTCAAGGGAGCTCTTAAGGGTTGAGTAGGCAAATCTAAGTTATCTAACAAGCTTCAGAAACGAAGGAATGCGAGGCTCCGGTATCGAACAGAATCAAAACATGCACATTATTGAGAGTTCCCATACCTGCCAAATTGCCTTGGTCCTTAGCGGACTGCTACTTCGAGGAGCTCGCTCTAGCCTCGAGCTGCTGCTGGCTCTGGAATTGTCAGAATTGTTGGTTCTGGGGCCGGAGAGAGGCAGAAGGTCCGGGTTGAGCTTGAATGGCGCGGAGCTGCTGGGGTGGAGCGGACCTTGGGGTAGAGTTCAAGCAGGGTTGACGAGTAGGGCAGTGGCTAGCTAAATGTCCGTGCTTCCATAGGTGTAGCATTGGTTGCATCTCACTTGGCAACCTCCTTCATGGAACCGCTTACACCTCGGACAAGGGGTAGGTGCTTGGGGGTTCTGGCTTGGCAGGAGCGGATTCACTGGCCTTTAAAAAGTTGGTGGGCGTGGCTGACCTTGCCACGGCCTCTTTTGGTTGTTGCTTCCGCTATCCATTCATCTCTGTTTCTCTCCATGAGTCGGCATAGGGGGCGGAGAAATCACTGGTTGTTCACTGGGCATAGCGGCCTCCACATCCAAAGCTCGGCTTAGGGACTCCATATAAGATATGTGGCTTGCGAGCGGCATCCTAGAAATTCAACACCCATAAAATGGCTTGCTAGGCGCACATAATAGAAACACAGGGACCTTGGTCGCTCCGAACAATTTATCGCATGCTCGAGTAAAGCGGTATAGGACGAAATTATGCTTGCGCGACTACATGCTCTCGTAAAGAAATGACAAGGGGAAAACTACCCCGCTTCGTAAACTAAATCACTTTGCTATGTTTCGCAAGCCATAGCAGCCTTTAACTTCTTGCTTTCGCAAGGCAGGAATAACCCACTCCTCTCTAAGTGATCTTACGAGCAACTTTCCCCCTAATAGTTCGGCTATGTTCTGAAGCAACGCTTCGTTCTCAAGCGGCCTCATAAACAATCATCAAGCTATCGTCCTATGTTCAAGCACTTCTTACTCGACATTCTCCGTTTTCAAGCAAGTTTGGAACCCCAAGCACAGCACATAAAGTTCACGTAATAACACGTAGTCAAGCAAGTTTCACATAGACAAGCAAATCTCCGTAGGCAAGCAAGGTTCACGTAGGGCAATTAATTCACATATGTATGTAAGTCACGTAAGCAAGCATTCCACATAGGCAAGCAATTACCTAGACGACCTAGCACGTTGACAAGCAAGGTACCCAAGCAATCAAGCACACAAGCAGTTAATCATAGTCAAAACCTTCCTTAAAACGTACCTCAGTCTATGATGAGCAGGTCAGGTCGCGGTGACAGGCATTTGCTGAAGAACCTTATCTTAGTTTAGTGGAAGAGATGTAAACTTGACAAAGAAGAAGACACTTGGGATTCAGAGTGAACCAAGAGCTCTGATACCACTTCTATAACGACCCCGAACTCGCTAAGGGTAGCCGAGCTCGGAAGATCGCTACGGTAAAACAAGCAAGAGCGCGGAATCAGAAATTTGCGTGGTCGAGTGGTAATAAGAGACTTAGACTTCGAGCGGACTCTTGAGATAGTCGCTCGAACTCTAGCGACCTTTAAAAACGCTTGAGGATTTAAAGTAGATGTTCGATTTGAGCAACTCTATGAAAATATCTCTAGAAAATTTTTATAGCGGGAAAATAATTTAGAGAGAACTTATAAGAAGGTGCTAGACATTTTTAAAGTGAAAAGAGTAGATCTCAGTTCATACATCAAGTAAATTGTTTTACAAGCAGAGAAAATAAAAGTACAAATGTTTTAAAATGTTTTACAACCAACTTGTCAAGGTGAAGAAAATACAAAAAGTGGACTGGACTCAAGCGGACTTCAAGATACGTGTATGAAGACACGCATCACAAAGTTCTTCTTCGTCTCTTCATCTACGCAAAAGCCACCTCGTCACCCATTGCGACCTCGGACCATTTTAACCTGCTCAACCTACACACAGGGAAAACGTGTACATGGCTGAGTATTTTCAAGCATTAAGTGAACTTATGCCTAAACAATTTAATTACCAAGCCATTAACAAGAGGTACATAGGGGTTTTAGAAAGAACCTATGCTCTTAAAAGCATTTTTCACAACTGGCCGCGTAGCCTCTTTACCTTGGTACTTCGCCATATCTGCCCTTAAATAATCGATCTAGGGAGGTTGGCCGACCTCAACCTAGAACCTTGATCGCTTGCCTCTCGGCAAGCGAACTTGTAGTGCACTAATCTGAGCAACACATGCTCATGCCCGATCGTTTCTCAAAAAAAGGCAGAAAGCCGACAGATAGGCTTCATACAACATAAAACTTTATGGTATGGTAAGTTCTTAAAGAAATGTAAGTGATATGTCATGTAAAAATAGCTCGCCTCGGTGGCTCGCCACGAGGGCTTTAGTTCGAAAGCCTACCTCAAACGCTTATAGTAACTTGGCTAGCTAACGCCGATCTAGCTCACTACTCCTCCTTCGAGAACCTTTAAGAAAGTAAAGAGGGAACACTCATAAGATACAATTAAGCAAAAGCTAAACTCTCTCGAGATTCGGCTTATCGCTTGGCGAAGCTCGGGGTTAAGGGTCAGTTAGAGCGAACTAGTCTATATTCCTCTTTCGAGAAAATCTCTATCAGACTAAGACTTCAAAGTCCAAGCGGAAATAAGGTTCAGGTCGGAACTGGAGCGGACTAACACTTCGCTCAACTTCACTGGAAGGTCGCTTGCTAAGCTCGCTAGCAACTTACTCAGATAGAGCGATTTTACTAACTCAAACAACTGGAGGGACTATGATCAAAGTGACTTGGGTAACTTAATCTTAGACACTCTTCTAGAAACAAAAAATAACAATGGAACAGTGATTCGAGTATGCTGAAAATAGTGAAGGGATTCTACAAGGCTCTTAAGGAATTTTCTTGCTACTTTCCATGCTTAGTTTTACATTGAAGGGGAAACATTTAGGAAACCTTGTTCTAACCTTAACTTGACTGGTACTGCTTTAGTTCTAAGGGTTATCTTAATGAGGTTGATTTAGCTGAAATAACTTAGTATCTACGGGGTTTCTCACGTACATAAATATACATCTCTCAATCTTTATAAAATAGTGAGAAAGTTTACCATAGGAAGATTTCGGACATAGGTTGGTACTCCTACTCCTCGATCACATTCTTGCCTCTGCTTCTAAATCTCTTTCTCGCACTCTCTCTTAGTTGTGTGAAGTTTGGAAACGGCAGCAGGGGAATGCAATTTCTAAGGGTGTGGGTATTTATAGTAGTGTGTGGTGGTTCTCTTGGGTCTCTTTTCCAGACCTAATAATTGTACTTTCAAAAAACTATGCAATTTGTATTAGGGGTGACAAGTCCCGAGAAAAGGAACGCACGGAATTGGGTAGTCTGGGGCGGTGGCGTGTTGCAGGTAACGGAAAAGATTGGGGAAATCAGGACAATGACTCTCATTGGCTGACACTAAAAATTTTATTCTAGGCTCTCACTTAGTGGCATGCACGCACGCCAATTGGTCAGACTGATCTGACTTGGCACACTAAAGCAACTCTCTATACTCTCATTCTTCGGCTCAAGATCGCTTCGCCAGCCTTATAAGTCTAAGCCGAGGTTCGAGAGGCACAACTATTCTTTTCTCAAAATCGCTTCTAAGAGGTTACAAAACTCGCTTCTCTTAGAATTGCTTCAAAAACCATTCTTACTGAAAATCGCTCTAAACTTTTCTTATTCAAATTCGCTCGAAACTCTGTTCACACGAGAGCTGCTAGCATACTTCGGTCGAGCGAACTTCGACAACCTCCGAACTGGACTAGAGCGAGCTTCAAACAAGCTCCGAACTGATTGGAGTGATAATCCCGGTCTCAAAACTCTATAATAAGTAATTCATAACAATGACTTTCAAGTGATAAGCGAAGTCACTTTAGAGCAGTTAATCAACATAAGTATGATCGTATTTCAATATAAACCACTAAACATAGCAAGATCAAAATCGCTTGCTCGCATATTACTCGCTAAGATCAGAAAGTAGTAGGCATATTTTCAACGCAATCAAGCACATCAAGCGCTTCAATTTACCCAAAACCAATCTTAATTATCTCAAATTAAAACATAGTCAAACTTAACCACCTCATCCTTACCATAACTAACTAGCAAGAGAGCTCGGCTTCAAGCAAGAATCTATTAAAAGTGGCTTTTGGAACTTGGGTTGTTACAACATAAGTTCATGGAACCTCATAATAAGTTTGGCAAACACTGATGTTAGCCGACCTAGTATTCACAAGCTCGATGTTCTTAAGTTTTTTGAGCAACTCTTTAAGTTTGGCCATCTTAAGTTCGAACATCCATCTAAGTTCGGTAAACATGAGAAACAATAAGACCGGAGGATACACAAAAATAGTTTATTAATCAGGAAGTTACAAACTCCTACGCAGAGCCCGGAGGCTTATTAAAGCTAAGTCATTCACTCGCAAAGTCCTTATTAAGGATATCATCTATGCTCAGGCGCCCTCGGCCCTGACCTCCAGCTTGTCCCCGGCCACGACCAGTTGAGCCTTGACCCTGAGGACTTGATGCACCTCTGCTTGAGATGGATCGAGCTCATTTGTTAAAGTCTTGTTCCCACTCCGCAGCGAGCTGATGCTTGAAGTCCTCCGAGTAGTGGACCTCAGCTCTTGAGTTCCGCTGTGGAAGAGCATCCACCGGGGCATATTTCTCGAGAAGCCGGAGGAGCTTCGGCCGGCGCTCCATCATACACTTGTAGATGTTCGCGAGATCTCTCAACACGATGATCTGCTTGTCGAATTCCGGCGACAACAATCCGTGCTCAGATTTAGTTTTGAAACAATCTTTGGCATGCTTGGTCAATTAGCTTCGGACATCACTGATCGTCAGCCCACCTTGCTCTAAGATCAATGCCTCGTACTCAGCATGTTCCTCGGTGATCACCTTGGCATCTCTGTTGGCTATCTTGAGTTTCTCTTCTAACTCGACGAAGCGGGTATATAGATCATCGTACTTAGTCTGCTGATCCACAAACTTGACATCAGCGTCTTCCCGAGTATGACGAGCCAACCCTTGCCAGTAGAGTATCTCACCTTGCTTCTTGTTAATAAGGTCATTCAAGTGAGGAAGATCGGCTGATTCGGAACAAGTAATACGAGTCTAAGAGAGTAAAAGTAAGAGAACACATTCAGGAAATTTGAAGAAAATTTCTATTATTAAGGCACAATGGCCAAGAAAAGGAGGTCGGCACCCTAGTGGTGTCGAAATACAAGGCACCCTAAAAAGAAAAAGAAAATTTTACAATTAAGGGCCGACCTCGACTCCATCAGCTCCCTAGCCCTACCCCTGCGGGTTCCGGAGCCTCCCTCTCCTTGATGACCACCAGCCGGCACCTCGGCAGATCTTCACAAGCGTCTTCTCCAGCCCGACGTCGTGATCGACGCCACACCCCCTCACCGCTTCGGTAGTAAAAAAGGTGGGAGTGGAAACCAAGGTCTTCACCACAGGGAATTTTTGAATTCCCTGGGTGAGGACCCTAGCGTAGTCCCGCATAATCTTGGCGGAGGAGGTACCCTTGTGGCCATACTTGGCCATGTCAAGAGTTGGGAACTCCGCGGCCACCTTCTCCAACTTCCGGGAGACAGCAGAGGAGTTTACCACCTCGGCCAAGTCACCGGCCAGTTCCCCAAACTGCTCGGCGAAAAAGACCTTCACCAGGAAGGCCTCCAACATCTCTCCTTGGGAAGCGGTAGCTTTGGCCTCCCGGTTGCGGATGACAGCCAATTCAGACCGAAGTGTTTCCAGTTCGGCCCTCGTCTTTTCCAAGGCTGCATCCCAGCACCTAACTTTGGCCTCCCACCGAGCGACCTTGGCAGACCAAGCGGACTTCGTCTCTGCCCCCCTTTCCGTGACCCCTCTAGGAAGGGCCTCGGCCTCCCTCGCTCGAGAGGCAAGCCCAGCACTGGCCTCCTCTAGGGCCTTGATCGGCCCTACCAGCTCAGCCACCATCTGCAAGCTCATGTCATGTTATCACAGTACATCCACACTACCCACATATCAGCATTATTAAGTGTACGAGTTGTACCTCAAAAAGTGGCCGAGTCTGAACAGACACTGAGCTCTCCACGTTGATTGGGAATATGGAGGCGGGCCGTTTACCCGACTTGGCCTTCTTCCAGGAATCACCCTCAGGGTGTTTCCTGGCTCCCAACTTAGCAGAAGGGGACAACATCACCTCTGCCCTTAGTGCGGACGTCGCCTCGAGTTGTCATCCACGCTCAGCCTCTTCCCCGAAGTCTCTCGGTGAACTTGCTCACTACAAAGAAAAAAAGTTAGTGCATATACACAATGAAGTATGGACAGGAAAGTAAGATCCTCACCCGCCGGTGGAGCCCTCGTAGTACAAGGGTTATACGGTCTCATGCCCACCTTCACGAGGTCGAGCTCCTCGTACTCGCCCTCGACGATCCCCCTCTTTACAAGGGGAGTGATGAGGCCATCAAGGGACTTATCCACTCCCAGCAAAGTGAGAGAGCCCTCTACCCAGGGGTACCTTGGACCTCGTCTCAACTTTTAAGTTGGTACGAGGATGGAGATAGAACTATCCCTTGCTAGCCTTGGGTTAGTAAAGCCTAAGGAGCACACCGAGGGATAGGGCTATCCCAGTTCGATGTGCCTCGACACCTACGCCTACGAGTTACCGAATCATATTCGGCGACAACTGCCCTAATGGTAGACCAAAAATTTGTAAAAACTCTGCAAGTGCGGAGTAAAGGGGAAACCTCAAACATTACGAAGATGGTGTTTGTACATGGTAATGAAACCAGCTGGAGGAGAACAGGCCCTATCTTCCGACCGAGGAATAAGAACAACAAACTTTTCGGGAAACAAAAAACGTTGGCCAAAGCCCGAACTGTTAGATCGGAAGGGATGGAGGTGGTTTCAACAACCAACCCTGACGCAGATGTAACCAGATAACAGACATCTAAGTACACCGATCATCCCCCGCGACGATGAAACCCCTAACTTTTACAAAATCATAAAAAGTAGCGGAAGAAGAAGAGCAAGCCCTTTTTAACTTACTTGTGTTAGAATGATACGGAGAGTTGGACGGAAACATTTCTAAAAATCAAAGAACTGTCGGAAATTTTTTCCGTCACCTCTTGCCGAGAAATTTCGAAAATGAGAAAATTTAGAAGAGGGTAGCGGCGTATTATATACGACAAAAAAACCCTTCAACTGCCAAACCTTGGCATTCCTGTAGCTTTTTCGAGATACGAAACGACACATTTAATGTGCTTGACATGGCGTGCTTCGACTTCGGTGACCCTCCGTATTCTACACGTCGGTTCAAAGTCACCTCGTCCTTATGAGGAGGGGTAACGTATATCTCACTTTGTCAAAGGTCGACCTCGATACAAAGTTACCTCGCCCTTACAAGGAGGGGATAACGTACTTTTCACTTTATCAAAGGTCGACATCAGTACAAAGTTACATCGTCCTCTTAAGGCGGGGGTACTTCTTTTTACCTCGTCTTCTTAAGGAGAGGGTACTTCTATTTACCTTGTCCTCTTAAGGATGGGGTACTTCTTTTTACCTGGTCCTCTTAAGGAGGGGTACCTCGGAGGGGTACCTCTTTTTACATCTTCCTCTTAAGAAAGGGGTACTTCTATTTACCTCGTCCTCTTAAGGAGGGAGTACTTCTTTTTACCCCGTCCTTTTAAGGGGGTACTTCTTTTTACCTCGTCCTCTTAAGGGGGTACTTCTTTTTCCTCGTCCTCTTAAGAAGATGGTACTTCTTTTAAGGATGGAGTACTTCTTTTTACCTTGTTGTTTTAAGGATGGAGTACTTCTTTTTACGTTGTCTTCTTAAGGAGGGGATACTTCTTTTTTTCCTCGTCCTCTTAAGGAAGGGTACCTCTCTTTACCTCGTCCTCTTAAGGAGGGGGTACCTCTGTTTACCTCGTCCTCTTAAGGAGGGGTACTTCTATTTACCTCGTCTTCTTAAGGAGGGGGTACTTCTTTTTACCTCGTCCTCTTAAGGAGCGAGTACTTCTTTTTACCTCGTCCTCTTAAGAAGGGGGGACTTCTATTTGTCTCTTCCTCTTAAGGAGGGGGAACTTCTTTTTACCTTGTTCTCTTAAGGAGGGATACCACTTTTTACCTCGTCCTCTTAAGGAGGAGTACTTCTATTTACCTCGTCCTGTTAAGAAGGGGTACTTCTTTTTACCTCGTTCTCTTAAGATGGGGTACTTCTATTTATCTCATCCTCCTAAGGAGGGGTACTTCTTTATACATCATCCTCTTACGAGCTAGTACAGAGTTACTTCCCTCACTTCAAGAGGGAGTAATTGTTAAGAAACTTACTCTATCTATCCTCATACCCTACCCCTACTTTTTTTGGGTGGAGGGCCCAACTACCTCGACCTCGGCCCAATCTCAGGCCCAACACAGATGGGCCTCTATTGAGATGACTTCGGCCTATGGAGTTCGGCCCAGCTCGTCAACAAGACCTCTAGTAGAGGTAGGATTACTCGGAAGATCAAGGATATCCAAAACATCAAGGTCATCTAGAAGATCAAGACCAGCTCAAAGGGATAAGCCCAAATAAAGGGATAAGGCCGATTCTAATTAGTGTTGTAGTAGGATTAGACTCCTCAAACATGTAAAACTCAATAATTATAAATAGAGGGTAGCATAGATGAGAAAAATACACACTCTTGTAATCACAAATACAATACAAAGCTCTCCTTTCTCTCTGTGGACGTAGACCCAAAATAAAGGATCGAACGTAATTCTTGTCTCTTTTACTTTCTACCTCAAAAAATAAAAAAGTGTTATACAATAGTTATATGCAAAATTGTCGAATCGCCCCCACGTCCTCAAAAATAAATTGTTACAAAATATTTGTACTAATTATCCTCTAATCTCACGGTATAAGTTACCTTAACCCTAAACCTTAAACTTGAATCCTTAATAGACTGTCTACTTTTATTGTTGACGTTAACCATCTTGATTTGGTATTGATTATATCCGCCACAACGTGCTAATATCATGCTAGTTAGGAGTTGAAGAGAGTTTGAATAACATCACAAGCAAAATAGTTATAAACTTTATTAGTTTTGAATCAGACTTAACGCCCCACAAATTAAATGAATGAACTAAAAAGGTGGAAAATAGGCCCATGATTAGATTACACAAGGGT